>CAUYLG010054547.1:0-103623 GCA_963573385.1 Cacajao melanocephalus | reverse complement strand
CATCCCTTATTCCTTCCTGTCTCCATTGTTAAGCACAGTTATTGGCATAAAAGAGGTTTTTAATACCCATTTTTAGACTGCATTCTAGCCTGGGCAATAGAACAAGAATCCCGTTCTCTCTCCCTCTTTCTCTTCTTCTTTCTCTCTTACATTCTTTTTTTTACATTCTTTTTTTTTCTTTCTTTCACTTTTTCTTTTCTCTCTTTTTCTTTCTTTCTAAAAAATAAAAATAAATAAATAAATAAAATTTTCCAAAAATGGTGCCAGGCTTCTTTTAAATGGTGTTGTTAAAATATGAAGTTCATATTCTTATAGATTACCCAAGGTTACTGAGTACAGATTTACCTAAGTTCTCATTTGTTATTATCTGTTTTCCTGTAGTCTTGCTTGGTTCTGGAGGGACAGTTTGGTTGAATATCAGATACTTAATTCACACTTTTTTCTCCTTGAGCATTTTTTTAAAGTAGTGCTTTGAAATTTGATTATCAAAAGACTGATGTCAATCCAATATATCTGTTCTTGAAAGTTATGTATTCATTTATTTAGGCCTTGAGGTCATGAGAATTTTTCTTTTAACTCTGAAACCTAATGGTTATTAGGATATGTCTTAAAGTTTATCAGTTTGGGTTAATGATAAGCTAAATGTTCTCATAAAGTGTATTTTCCCAAGTACCCAGCAGGCTCTTCTACATTTTAGGTTCCAACTTCTTATTAAATGTCTGGGAAGTTTTCTGTGATTATAATTTCAAATATTCATAATTTTCCCATGTTTTCATTAATATTTTCTAATGCCTAACGTCCTAAATTAGACATTAGACATTAGAAAATATTTTCTTTTCATTCTTTGTTTTGTTCAGGGATTGCAATAATATAAGTATTATTCCTTCTCTTTCTTTGTATCATATTCAGTTTCCCTCATTTTTATTCTCACAGTTATTTTTCTGTTTTTCTTCAATGCTCCTTATTTAGTTGTTTTAAATCAACTCTCTCATGGACATCTTAAAATTCATTCTTCATTTCTATGTTAATTTTTTCATTTAATTCCATTTCTTTTTGAGTCAATCAATTTCCTCTTAATTTTTATTGGTTTTGTCCATTTCTAGTTTTAGATTTTGAATTTCTAATTTGGATAATTTTTTTCATTTCTTAATTTATTTGTGAGACTATCTTATTTCATTTATTACTTGGAGTTTTCTTCTGCTTCACAGTTGTTATTGTGAGGGAAAATTTCCTCAGTTAATATGTATTAAATTTTGTTTTCAGATTTCTTTCAACAGCTCATTTTGAATCTGTTGATCTTCTCTTGCCTATTTTTTTACATGTGATATTTCAGTGTTTTACAAGACTTTTAATTTAATGATACCCTTGCCTCACAGTATTTCAAAACTCAAAAAATTTAATGGTTTTGTTTGTTTGCTTTCATAATAGGCAGTGGGATTGTGAATTATCAAGTTTTGTGCTCCCCTTTTGTCTTGAAGGGTTCAAAAATCTCTTTCATTTTCTTCACTATGCCATTGCCCAGAGGTGCCTCCTTTATGGTTTCTTTCTCCTTCAAAGAAGCTGTGTGTTTTAAATTCTGCTTCTTTAAATTATGAAACTCTTAAATATCTTCTCTGTGGCCCATGCTCTGACTTACCTGGTACTATATTAGTATTTTTAGGTAAGAATGGACTTAGTTTTTCTGGCAGAGATTTTAGACTTTATGCCTCATTTTTTATTTCTTTATTCCTTTCCTATAGTTTTTCTAGGTCCGTATTTTCTTTCCAGAAATGTCTTGTGGTGGGGTTGGAGTAGGACAACAGTGTAAGAAACAACACACTAAAGCATCTTACAGCTATTTAGAATGTAGGCATTCTCTGTATGCAAATTATGCCTTGGAAGTAGTTTATTTCCATAATTTAATTTTTTCCTTGTATTTTCTATATTATTAATATATAGAAAATGTTGGAATGAAATACTGAAGATAAGAACATAGGCAAAAGCTAGCATTGTGTTTGTACATAATTATGACTTTAACCTATCAATATATTTATATTTAAAATGTGGTTTTTAGGTTGTGTGCAGTGGCATTTGCCTGTAATCTCAGCACTCAGGGAGGCCAAGACCAACATATCACTTGAGGTCAGGAGTTCAAGACCTGCCTGGCCAACATGGTGAAACTCCATTTCTACTAAAAATACAAAAATCAGCTGGGCATGGTGGTGAGTTCCTGTAATCCTAGCTACTTGAGAGGCTGAGGCAGGAGAATTGCTTGAACCCAGCAGGCAGAAGTCACAGTGAATTGAGATCTCATCACTGCACTCCAGCCTGGGCAACAGAGAGAGGCTCCACCTCAAAAACAAAAAATAAAATAAAATAAAATGTGGTTTTTGTAGACAGACTATAGTTAGGTGTTGCTTTTTAAACACATTCTACCAATTTCTGTATTTTTATTAATTTTTAGATCCTTTACATTTAATACAATTTTAATATGGCAGGGTTAAAATCCATTATATTTTTTGTTGTTCTATACTTGTTTCATATAATCTTTGTTCACTTTTTTCTTTTTACTGCCTACTTTCGTATTAATTGAATGTTTGTTACAATAGCATTTAATTTTTACTAGTGTCTTATTAATAATACTTCATTGTAAAAACAGTTGCATTAAAGTTTACAATTTATATCTTGGTTTTATCACAGTCTATCTTTAAATATAAATAATGTTAGAACCTTACAATTATATCCTTTCAATTCTTACCTCAAATTCATTGTACTATTATGCATTTTATTTCGCCCGTAAGTATCACAATACACTATTTTTTTTTGTTTTAAATATTTATAAACAGTTTAGAGATACTGAAAATTAGGGAATGTGTTTATATTCATTTTTACCACTTCTAGAGCTCTTTATTTTTGTGGGTAAATTCAAGTTTGTATCTGGTCTCATAAACCTTTTGCCTGAAAAACTTCCTTGATCATATCTTATAGCATGGGTCCATTGTCAACATTGGCAACAAATACACTTATCTCTTGGTTTTTTTTTTCTGAAAGCCAAATCTTCATTTGGACTTTACTTTTGAAAGATATTTTCATTGTGAATAGAATTCTAGGTTTACTTTTATTTTTCTTTTGATACTTTAAAGATGCCACTTCATCGCCTTTCTGAATTGTGAAGTTTTTGACAATAACTCTGCTACAATTCTTAGTTTTTATTCTTTCTGTGTAGTGTTTCTTTTTCCCTAGTTGCCTTTAGTGATTCTGCTTTATCTTTGCTCTTCAGCTGTTTCAGCTGTTATAAATCCGACATTGTGAAAAATTACAAAGAACTCTTTGCAGATAAGTTTCTACATAATATTTACTCTAAAATATGTGTCAGTATTTGAAATAACTTAACTTTTAGTAAGTACATTCAGTCTCTGAGAATAAAATTGATTAATTTAATTTAGAAATAATTTGAAGATTTTCATAGCTATGTTGGCATTTTCACTTAACAATATTAAGAATTAAGTATCCCTTTTGAGTTTAGGACACTTCTAAATTTGTCTCTGCTCAAAGATATACTCTAATAAGATACTGTACACTATACTAAAACACTCTAATAACAAGGAATGATTTTAAATATTCTAGAAAGGCATGTATGCAAAAGAAATGTAAAAAGAACTAAACCATATATTGAGTACAAAAAGTAAACAATTTTCATTAGAAAGTATTCATTTTATTATCACATATGACTACTCTTTGTAGAATGATTTATAACATGCTAGAACAACAGTACTTATA
Source organism: Cacajao melanocephalus (assembly GCA_963573385.1). Taxonomy (NCBI): domain Eukaryota; kingdom Metazoa; phylum Chordata; class Mammalia; order Primates; family Pitheciidae; genus Cacajao; species Cacajao melanocephalus. Next base: position 99,864 of record CAUYLG010054547.1, on the reverse strand, counting down.
TCATCATCTCTAACCTCATATTTCAGAATTGCAGATAGCATAGTTGTGATTTCAGGGTCTTACAATGTCCTGATATCTAGTTTTCTTTTTTTATTAACTTCTCTAACACAACTGAATCTTCACTAAGTGGGAACAAAGTTTTCCTTTCCACAAAGAGCTAAAAATAATTTTAAGTCCTAAATTTTAAGAGAGGAAACACAACTGAACATCTATTTTAATATGTGATCTTGAAAAATCTGTTGACAAATTGAGGGTTTATGTTGTGATTTCTTTTTAAATTAAGAATACAATGTAGTTCTAGGCACCTGAAACTAAGATAGGGAAATAAAGATCAGAATAGGCTATAAAAGCATAATGAGTAGAAAGCTGAACCACAAAGAATTTTTCTTGGCATTAGTTTTGATTTTTGGTATCACTAAAAAAGACTTCAGAAATTAGAGATGTATTTATCTCATTAATAGCCTCAAACCTAATTTTATATACAAAAATAGGTTTTTTATATTTAACTGAGAAACATCATATGCTTTCTAAAACATCACTTAATAAAAGGCTATATGTATTTGCTAGAGCTACCATAACAAAAATACTACAAACTGAGTGGCTTACACAACAGAATTGGATTATTTTACAGTTCTGGGGACTAGAAGTGTGAGATCAAGAAGTCAGCAGGATTCATTCCTTCTGAAGGCTTCTGGTGGTAGACTGGCAATCCTTAGCATCCCCAGTCCCTGTCTATCTTCACATGGCACTTTCCTTATGTACTTGTCTGTGTCCAAATTGTCCCCGTTTTTGTAAGAACTGTGGTCGTATTGAATTAGGAGCATGTCTTACTAGTATATGCTTATCCAAACTTAACTAATTACATCTTCAAAAACCCTATTTCCAAATAGGTTTACAGTCTGAGATACTGGGATTAGAGCTGAAACATATGAACCTATAACAAAACAATTTCAGTTTCAAATTTAGAACAGTTTTCTTCAGGTTTCACCAAATATATTACTTGCAGGATGATTGCTAACTGATGGATGTAAATTTGTTTTTGCATCCATGAGTTAGCAGTTTTAGTTCTTTATTAACCACAAATTAAACCTGGGATTACATTCTGTTATATTTTAGCTTTGAAAATGTTTAAATTCTAAAGTTAAGGGATCAATTTGATACGTAAATCTTATAAAAATATGCTGATTTGCACTCATGATTTTGGAGATATGGAGATAAGGCTTAAGGTTTAGCTTTACCTAAAATATATTCTCATCAAAGACATATATAACAGCTAACCAGGCATCCTGAGTTAAAAATAAATATTAAGTACATATAACTAATTTTAAATTGTAATATAAATATTAATTTAACATAAATATCAAATAAACCATAGTACATGGAATTAAACTGAATTAGCATTAAATTTTGATAAATTGCTATTTGAATGAATACTAATTAAATAATACATATTATAAATCAATATTATTAAGAAATTATTTGATAGTCTACATTGCCTATAAGTATCTGGAAAGGGGACCTGAGAATCAATAGGATTTGCTGGGTTTTCACCAAATAATGGGTGAAAAACTTAGGTAAAAATGTCCAAATTGCATTCTCTTGTCAAGGAAGAGTGAAGTTGTATCATGTAAAGGTCTGTTCTGTCTTGGTAATCTGTAATATGTATTTATCCAGGCCACTGTTTCTTAAGTAAGTAAAAAGTCAGGATGCAAATTATTCACCATATGTTCTCCTATCTCAAAAGTGTCATATGTGTGCAAGGGTTAATTATGAAATGCCTCCCCTCTAAAAGTGGTTGGTTATATACATGGGAATAGCAAAAGTAAGAAAGGATATGAAGGAGTCCCTTGGCCACCTGACCATTTACATTATAATAGAATGCCATTGCTTTTTATCTGTGTTTGAAACAAGAGTAGAACTTGTACAGACAAAATGTGTGGCCTCTTGGAAACTCTGCTTACTCAATTGTAGCAACCCTGCTTACTCAGTTGTAGATGTAACATGCTTGCCTTGTATTCCCTTTTAGTCTCACTGAGCCCCCATGCATTGTTTCTCCATTGGAATTCTGTGCTTATCAGGCATAGTATACTATATGCAAATGAAGACGCAAGGAATTCTGAACATATTATATTTCTCGTATCTCCTTTGCTTATGCATATATGCTCTATTGCGCCATAGTTTTTCTTGTACAAATCATAAGTTCATGCATCAGTGTCATGTGGAAAATTTTAAAAATTAAAATTCCACTATGGAGAATAGTTCGGAGGTTCTTCAAAAAACTAAAAATAGGGATACTATAGAATCCAGCAATCCCATTGCTAGGTATACACCCCCCAAAAAAAAGGAAGTCAGGGTATCAAATAGATATCTACACTCCCATGTTTATTTCAGCACTATTCACAATACCAAAGATTTGGAAGCAATCTAAGAATCCATCAAGAGAAGAATGAATAAAGAAAATGTGGCACACATATACAATAGAGTACTATTCAGTCACATAAAAGAATGAGATCCTGTCATTAGCAACAATATGGACGGAACTGGAGGTCCAGTTGTTAGGTTAAGTGAAATAAGCCAGGCACAGAAAGACAAACATCACATGTTCTCATCAATTAAATTTCAAACTATATCTGACTATTTTTTTCTCTCTTTCTTCATGTAAATATCAGAAATATGGACATGCTTGCCTGATTATTTGGACTGTCCATTAATCCCCACCAATTATTGTGTTCCAGTTATATCATTCTCCTTTCTTATTTCTATCTCCTCTACTGGAACTTTTCACTCAACCACATATGCACAGACTTTCCATGTCAAAATAAAACAAACAAACAAATAAACAACAAAAGAAACCTTACATCTAGTGTCCGGATCTTGGTTTCTAATACAATTCTCCATTTAAAGAACCAGAGCTTCTTGGTTGATTTAGGACTGCACAGGGAAAATACAAAATGAGCTTGAAGTATCAGAAATTAAAAAGCGCTAAATAAAAATATCATAAAGCAATGTCAGAAGGATGCAGACACCAACCTGAAATAGCTCCTAATGTCCAAAACTGAAAAATAAAATAAATAATGTAGTGTTAGAGTATAACCTAAAGTCTAAAACAAATATGCGTAAGTTCGTATTGATTGAATAAAGAGAGAAAGGAGACAAAAATTTCCTTACAAGAGAATTCCAAATCACACACACACACATATATATATATATATACAGATGCTCTTCCCTCCAAAGGTGAAGCTTAAGTCCCCCATTCCCACTCCCATTAAGTGTGGTAGACTTAGTAACTGACTTCAAAGAAAAGAATCAGGAAAGGAAAAAAAGATAGTAACTTTACAGTGAAAAAATCTGGAAAACACTACCTTAGCCAAGTGACCAAGGTGAACATGACCAATGATGTCATGTGGATTCCATGTACCCCCTGATATAAAGTGATGAAAAAGGCACACCATCTCTGTAGTGTTCTTTCCAAAAGTTCATAACCCAATCTAATCATGAGGAACTTGTCAGACAAACCCAAACTGAAGCACATTCCTCAAAATACCTGACCACCAATCCTCAAAAGTAAAAAGGTCAGTACATACAAGGAAAAGTTGAGAAATTGTCACACATCAGAAGAGACTAAGGAGACGTGTTGACTAAATGGAATGTGACAGCCCCGATTGGATCCTAGAAGAGAAAAAGAACGGTAATAAAAACCCAGTAAAATCCAACTAAAGTGAAGTATTTAGCTGATAGTAACATACCAGTGCTGGTTTCTTAGTGTTGACAAATGTACATGGTAATATAAGTTTATAACAACAGAGGAAACTGAAACAAGATGAAAGGTATGTAGCAGCCTACTGCACTATCCATGCAATTCTGTAAATCTTAAATTATTCCCAAAATAAAAAGTTTGTTTTTAGAAGTTATGTTATCTTACCCACGCCCCCATCTTGCAACTATTATTCCCTCTCTTCATCTGGCAAAGACATAGTTGTAGTGAGGCAAACAAATAGGGTCTGGAGGCAGGAAACCCAAGGCTGACTTATGCTGAGTGGGTATCAGTAGCTACTTCCTTTTCAACCCCTCCTTTTTATGTCTGACAGCTGCTGCCTGGAAGTTAGAAAATGAAAGTACCTCTGATTGGGCCGCTCCAGCAACCAAGCAGACTGGTTGCAGGCCTACTCTTCAGCGAATCAGACTGGTCACAGACCACTGGAGTGAACCAATGAGAAACCTCTAGAGGTATATAAACCCCAGAAAATTCTGTAGCTAGCACTCCTAGGCCACTGGCTGGAGCTGGCTGCAACATTGTGTAGTGTAGGCTCATTTAAAACAAATACTTGCCTTGGCTTCCTTGCTTGCTCATTTTGTCCAATTCTTTGTTCAAAATGCCAAGAACCTGGACAACTAACTACAGCTGGAAATAGTAGTAATGACTTTGTCTTTAAAAAAAACTATCAGTATTTTAAGGGCAACTAAGCTACTAGAAAAGAAGTATAAGTCATAAATGTGTAATTTTTCTTTTTTTTTTTTAAGATGGAGCCTCACTCTGTTGCTCAGGCTGGAATGCAGTGGTGCTATCTTGGCTCACTGCAACTTCTACCTCCCAGATTCAAGTTATTCTCCTGCTTCAGCCTCCCCAGTAGCTGGGATTAGAAGTGTCCACCACCACGCCCAACTAATTTTTGTATTTTTAGTAGAGACGGCATTTCACCAGTAGGACTAGATTGGTCCCGAACCCCTGACTTCAGGTGTTCCACGCACTTCGGCCTCTCAAAGTGCTGGGATTACAGCCGTGAGCCACTGCGCCCGGCAAATATTTAAAACACTATTGATTGCTACTGAGGCTCCCAGTGGGCAGGCTCAGGTCATGGCTTGACACACTGAGCAAGGCCAGAGGGGCAAGAGGACCAAGTATGACAAATATTAATACACATTCTAATTGAGGCCTTCGAAACGGACGTTTATCTTGGTATCACAGTCAGAGAGGAACTGGCCAGAAGACAGATTCTCAAGCCATGAATCCAGGAGCTCTAATATGGAAGCGAAGCCAGGGAAGCCCCAGTGTGGAGGCAGCCAGGGCGCAGGCCCCGTCCCACACGCAGGTCAGCCTGGGGAGCTGGCCCCTGACTACTCCTGCCAGCAGAGCTTCACAGGGGTGCAGAGCAATGTGGGCAACTTCTCCTGGGAATCAGAGAAGGCTTGGGGCGGAGCTGTCCTCTGAGGGCTGGTGTCCCGAGCCTGAGTTTGGCTCCTGGCCACCACCACCCCGACCTGGAGATGGCAGCCAGTGTGCCAGGCGAGCCTTATGGAGACGTCCCTTGCTCTCCGCCCTTGAGCTCGGTGCGGCTTCCAGGTCCCGCTTGCCACCAGCCCTTCCCACAGCTAGAAGCTGCCAGTGCTGGGCCTCAAGTTCGTCCCAGGGCATCTGCCCTGCTCCCGGCTTGGGACAGGGGCCTCCGGAGATCTAGGCTGCACTCTCTTGCGGCAGAGCAGTGGCTAAGGTCGGTCTGGCAGCCAGTACAGGCGCCGTGGTGCCCGGGGACCTGACAGCAACCCTCTCCGCACCCGCTCCAGCAGCTCTGGCCGCGTCCTGCCTCTCAGCCTCTTTCCTGGCCACAGAGCCCTGCTAAGCGCTAGGAGCAGTTTCCTTTCTTTCCTCTCTAACCCAACCCTCGCGGGAGGCCCCGAGCACCTGCTGCAGGGTCAGCACCTCTGGGGGTTGCAGGGCAAACCCGTGGAAATGACCTAAATCAGTGTCCGGCGCTCATCTGTAGCATTCACATTATGAAAATTGAAGGGGAATACCAAGACTCGTAACGTTTGTCATGGAAAGCCCTCCAGATGTACTTTGCAGGGAAATGAAGTTGTCAGAATGGAAGGGCCACAGGGTGCACTGGACTTTCGGAATTTTCTTAGATTGGAGAAAAAAAGGGTTGACTTTATAAAATCCGTGTGTCCTTCGTTTATTAACCAAATACACACGGAGCGTTTACAATGTACAAAGTCTACTAGAGACAAGGGGCTTGGCAGGATGAGGACTGCTTTGCAGAAATATACTATTTTGTAATCAGTACAGCACAGTCATTTCTATTCTGGCCATTTCTGTGTCCCCCTAATGGATTCCTCTCTTCTCTGTGCATAGTGATGACTTCTCCCAGCCTGGCATTTGTGCTGCTCCCTGATCTGACCTTGCTTATTCAGTTTTATACAGCCTTCTTTCTCTGTGTCCAGCCAAGTGGGGTTCTTTATGGAAGCTGAGCCTGCCCCTGTCCTTGGGCAGTTTCCCGAAACTCACCTTGCAGGGGCCTAGCAGCAAAGTCCACAGTAAAATTCGAAAGTGAGTCTGAATAGAAAGAAATACATGTCTTCTGTCTAAGGGTTCACAGGGTCTAGCACATAGCGTTTCTCTCTCCTGGCTCCAACATTTGCCCACCGATGCTGAGAGAGAGGTAGATGGAAAGAGAGGAGAAGGAGGACTGAGGAAGGCGAGCACGCCAGCACAGAGGTGATTCACTCAAGGAGGGAAGGCGGACAGTGATTCCTCGTGGTCTCAGAAATAAGACCCCTCTCATTTTTTGGGGTTATTCAGTAACCTTTGGGGTTACTGAATAAGAATGTGGTGTAAGTTAGAGATGAAATTCGGGAGACAAATGGCCCAGCACAGTCTAAAACCAGAAGGCAAGCATAAGGCTGCCTGTCCACAGAAATGCTGTGTGATGGTTAATACTGAATGCCAGCTTGACTGGATTAAAAGTTACAAAGTATTGATCCTGGGTGTGTCTGTGAGGGTGTTGCCAAAAGAGATGAACATTTGAGTTAGTGGGCTGAGGAAGGCAGATCCCCCCTTAATCTGATGGGCAGAATCTAATCAGCTGCTAGGGAATATAAAGCAGGCAGAAAAATGTGAAAAGGAAAGAAGGCCTAGCCTCCCAGGCTACATCTTTCTCCCATGCTGGATGCATCCTGCCTTCGAACATCAGACTGCAAGCTTTTCAGTTTTGGGACTTGGACTGCCTCTCCTTGCTCCTCAGCTTGAAGACAGACTATTGTGGGACCTTGTGATTGTGTTAATACTTAATAAACTCCCCTTCACATATATATATATATATATATATATATGTATATATAAATATATATATATATATATATATATATAGAGAGAGAGAGAGAGAGAGAGAGAGAGAGAGAGAGAGAGAGAGTTCTGTCCCGCTAAGAGAACCCTGACTAATATAGCATGTCACATGTTTCATCCTCTGCAGCACCTTATCAACCTAGGAAGTTAGAAAAGAACTGACACATTCAGAAATTGAGCATGTGACTGTTGAGCATGTAACTGACATGTAATTGAGCATGTAATCCATCTGTTCTCCCAATTTGTGTGATGCAAGGATTGGTGGTGGGTTGAGAGTGGAGGTGGGCTCCTGGCTCTTAGGTCCTGGCCACACAGCCTAGAGTCCAACACCAGATCTACATCAGTGCTACAGGCTCTCGTGCCAAAGGGCTCCAGTGTTCATCAGTAGACTTCTTTGGGGCCTACAACTACAGTCTAAACTGAAGAGGGCTACAGGATTTTCCACCAAGCTGTGAGCTCCTGGAAGGCAGTGTACCATGGTCACTGTGAGGGATCTATTGAGTGAGGGGGTGTTCTGGACATCTCATTGCCAATGCCACAAGAAGGTAGGAGAACAGAGCCACCCAGCAGCAGGAGTGAGCAGTAGTCCTCTGTTGGCTTGCTCTTCCATGGCCTTTGTGAATTTGAACAGCCCCCTGAAGCCTCCACTTCACTTCCTAGGCTTCTTCTGAACCTAGGCAGCTGACCTAGGCAGCTGACCTGAGAAAGACCCTTGTAGGCTCTTCCCTCCATGGAACTGGGTTTTGATTCTGGCTCCCACACTTTCTTGATGTAGGGACCTTTCTTCTCTCATGGAACCTGGTTTCTAAACTACAAGGTGGCCTGTGCTCAGTGCAGTCAAGGAGTAATAAAATCATGAAGAAATACATAAATAAATACTGTTTTTACATCAGAGGTAAAAACAGTAGAAAAGGGCCAACTCTGCTGTTAATGTAGGGAAGATAGGACAATCAGAACTAGAAAGGCAAATGACAAGCTGGAAAAAAAAATAGAATATTTACAATGGCAGGGAAATTAGTAAGTTCATGTAATGATTGTTAAACAAAAATCCTGTGAAGCCATTGTTTTAGACTGAGCTCCTGAACTGGACCCCAGCAGACCAAATCAAACTGATACGTAGTCACTTACGTTTGAAGCCACGTCATCAAACTGAAAAAGCAGACTCCTCAAACACCAACTTTTTCTTTGAAAACAAGAGATTCCAGTCTACCTGAGTCAGCATAATAAAGAAGATTCCTCTCCTTTAGTTCTTACAAAAAACTAACCTAAAGTAACCTGATATTACAAAGTCAGCTTTTTTTTTTCTGTTGTTCTGTTTCCCTGTTCCCACCTTCCACCCCACTATTCTGCCATTGCCCAGTGGGAATTCTCATTCTATTTTGTAGAATGGAGCCTGCACCAATTCATGAATTTTAAATAAAAGTCAACTAAATTTGTTGAAAAAATTAAATTAAAATGTTCTTAAATTATGCAGAGATAATAATCTATCACTAGAGGGAACTTTCCAAAACTTCAGCCTTCAAAATCTCCAAAATAGTCTATCAATATCTTTAGTACAGAAAAAATAGCATTTATGAAAGAAGCAATAGACTTTGTATTGGTAATAAGTTCAGATATAATGCAACAAATTTTGGAAATTTACATTACTCATTATTATTTAGCATTCTCCATCTTTGAAATGGCAAATTTCATGTTAATATCAAAATATATTAACAGCTTCATAGACCATTTTCATCTATTTTTCCACAAAAGCTATTGAAATAACTGTAATACAAAAAGAAATACTGTTCAAGGTTAAGGAGAAAAAAATGTAGGACAAGGATAAAACCTTTATGTCACTAAGTTGTATGGCTGATAGCAGCAGGAAAACTACTGTGCAGACCTTCTTAAACTGGCATCTCAGAAATCCTTTGTGTATGACTAACTGCCTTGATAAACTGCAATTATATTTGTAGCAAAAGGTCCTAGAAAGGAAAGGTATTGACCCAGAGAAAATGAAAAAATCCCAAGGCATTCTTTGAAGGCCATTTGTGGCCGAACTTAAATAATTATAGTGTGAGCCCAGCTCCTTTAACCATATAGCTCTTGAATTCATCTGTGAAGCAACAAGTGCATGAGGTAGGTTAATGCTTCTTTAGTAAGAGTATAGCAAACAATGCAGTAAAAGAAAAATCAATCTGTAATACAGAAATATTACACTACTGCAAATTGCATGGTCAGCTAGACAATGCTAAAGAGCTACTTTTCTTTTGTGATAATAGAGTTTACTGGTAGTCATTTAAACATTTAAATTGTGTTTATTTTTATCACAGTTACACAGGTACAAAGTCTCCAGAGTCAAATAGATATGTAAGGCTTATCATAAGAAACCCTTTTCTGAATTACTTCATCCCTGTTTCCCAATCTTGAAACAACCAAATTCAATTATTTTAGGTGATACTTCAGTATATAGTTGTGATAACTTTTCATATATCTATGTGTATGTATTTTATTATGGTAAACATCAGTTTTCTACATCAGAGGCAAAACTATTATTTACCTATAGAATATCTTGCTTGCTTTCTTCACACCCCATTATTCACACACCAGGTGAAAAGAAGATGGAGAATGTCACTTGTACAATCCAGGAGATCTGTGTTACAGTAGAGGACCCGTGAAATTATAAAAATGGGATATTATTTAGGAGCTGTCACATTCATTCCTCCTGTTCTCCAGAAAGAGAGAGAGCAGAAGAGCACACCTTTTTGGCAGGTGCAGGAAAATATCTCCATCTTAAATGTAAGCATTAGGCTCTGGGGGAGACAAGAAAGGTTTTGTTACCCTCTTACCCTTTGAATGGGAGCAGATGGCTTCACAATGAAGCAGACAAGTGGCTAGGATGTAAAGAGCAAATGGAGAGGGAAGAGAAAAAAAAAAGACATTATCTTTATCACATGTCAATTTCCATTGCTCAGAAAGCCTTGACCATGCAGAAACATGAAAATGTTCCTGATGTATTCAACATTTCTAAATGATACATTTATGTTGTTACTTCTTAACTTTAAAATTTTTAGTCATTGTCTATTGACACATCACTCTTTTGCCCTCCACCCACAATTGTATACTCAGTGTATCACAATTTTTAGCTCATTATTCAAAATTTATATCACTATTACCTTGTAAATGATATTTGCTATTGAAGCATGTAAGAAACTATGACAATTTCTCATTATTGCTCAGTAAATTTTTTCCTCAGAGTTAATAATGTTCTTTTTTCCTTATTCCTTAGCATTCTGTTTACTTATCTCGAATTTATGCCCACACTCTCCCCTCAGTTGTGTGTGACTTCACTTATTATGTTAAAAAGTCAAGATAGTCCATTTATTTCAATTTGAAGAACTCTTTTGAAGACTTAGGACTGCTTGTGTCACAAATAGCAGCTTGGTGGGCCTGAACCTATGGACCTGTAGCAGCTACCCTTGCAATCTCACCTCATATTCTCTCATATCTCTGATTTCAGCTGTTGCTGGGGTAGACTGTGCCCTGCAATCTCAGACTAACACCATCATCCCACCTCAAGTTCTCTTGGTAGGCCTTTCTACTCTGCCTCACCTATTCCAGAATGAGTCCCAGAAGTAAAGAGGAGTTAACAATTCAGTGTTAATTTTGAACAATGGGAAAAATGGCCACTGGATTAATATTTCGGCCTCCTCTCTTTCAAGGGAACAATTCTTCAGGTCATTACAAATGTTTCTCGCAGAGGTCATCTGTAATTGAATCATGTTTGCTTACAATGTGAGACCAGTAGAAGTATTCTTGTTCAATTTTTTTATATTATTATTTTGATAGGTTTTTGGGGAACAGGTGGTGTTTGGTTACCTGAATAAGTTATTTAGTGGTGATTTCTGAAATTTTGCTGCACCCATCACCCGAGCAGCAGACACTGTGCCCAACGTGCAGTCTTTTAACCCACAACCCCATCCTATCCTTCCTCCAAGGCCCCAAAGTCCACTGTGTCATTCTTATGCCTTTGTGTCCTCATAGCATAGTTCTCACTTATGAATGAAAACACACAATGTTTGGTTTTCCATTCCTGAGTTACTTCACTTAGAGTAATGGTCTCCAATTCCAACCAGGTTGATGTGAATGCGATTATTTTGTCCCTTTTTATGACTCACTAGTATTCTATGGCAAATATACCACATTTTCTTTATCCACTTGTTGACTGATGGGCATTTGGGCTGGTTCCATATTTTTGCAATTGCAAATTGTGCTGCTATAAATATGCATGTGCAAGTATCTTTTTCGTATAATGACTGTTTTTCTCTGGGTAGATACCCAGGAGTGGGATTGCTGGATCAAATGGTCGAACTACTTTTAGCTCTTTAAGGAATCTCCACACTGTTTTCTATAGTGGTTGTTTACATTCCCACCATTAGTGTAAAACTGTTCCTTTTTCCTCACATCTATGCCAACATCTATTATTTTTTTATTTTTAAATTATGGCCAGTCTCACAGGAATGAGGTGGTATTGCATTGTGGTTTTGATTTGTATTTCACTGATAATTAGTTTTGTTGAGCATTTTTTTATATATTTGTTGGTCACTTGTATATCTTCTTCTGAGAATGGTCTAGTCGTGTCCTCAGCTCACTTTTTGATGAGACTGTTTTTCTTCTTCCTGACTTGTTTGAGTTTACTGTAGATTCTGGATATTAGTCCTTTGTCAGATTTATAGATTGTGAAGATCTTCTCCTATTCTGTGGAATGTCTGTTTACTCTGCTAATTATTTCTTTTGCTGTGCAGAAGCATTTCAGTTTAATTAAGTCCCATCTATTTAAGTATCTATTGCATTTGCTTTTGGGTTCTTGGTCATGAAGTCTTTGCCTAAGCCAGTGTCTAAAGGGTTTTTCCAATGTTATCTTCTACAATTTTTATGGTTTTGGAACTTAGAATTAAGTCTTTGATCCACCTTAAGTTGGTTTTTGTATAGGGTGAGAGATGAAGATACAATTTCATTCTTCTACCTGTGACTTTTTAATTATCCCAGAACCATTTGTTGAATAGGGTGTCTTTTCCCCAGTTTGTGTTTTTGTTTGCTTTGTCAAAGATAAGTTGACTGCAAGTATTTGGCTTTATTTCTGGATTCTTTATTCTGTTCCATTGGCTTTATTTGTGGATTCTCTATTCTGTTCCATGCCTATTTTTATACCAGTACCATACTGTTTTGGTGACCATGCTTTATAGCATACTTTGAAGTCAGGTGATGTAATGCCTCCATATTTGTTTGTTTTTGCTTAGTCTTGCTTTGGAAATGTGGGCTCTTTTTTGGTTCCATATGAATTTTAGGATTGTTTTTTCTATCTCTGTGAAGAATGATGGTAGTATGGGAATTGCATTGAATTTGTAGATTGCTTTTGGCAGTATGGTCATTTTCACAATAATGATTCTACTCATCCATGAGCATAGGATGTGTTTCCATTTGTTTGTATCGTCTATGATTTCTTTCAGCAGTATTTTGTGTTTTTTTTTCTTCTAGCTGTCTTTCACTCCTTGGTTAAGAATATTTCTAAGGATTTTCTTTTTATTTTCATTTTTTTTTGGAGTAAAAGGGGTTGAGTTCTTGATTTGATTCTCAGCTTGGTTGCTGTTGGCTTATAGCAGAGCTACTGATTTGTGTACATTAATTTTGTATTCTGAAATTTTGCTAAATTCATTTACTAGCTCTAGAAGCTTTTTGGATGAGTCTTTAGGGTTTTCTGGGTATACAATTATGTCATCAGCAAACAGTGACATTTTGACTTCCTAATTACCAATTTGAATGCCCTTTATTTCTTTTTCTTGTCTGATTGCTCTGCCTAGGACTTCCAATACTATGCTGAATAGAAGTGGTGAAAATGGGCATTGTTGTCTTGTTCCAGTTGTCAGGAGAAATGCTTTCGACTTTTCCCCATTCAGTATAATGTTGGCTGTGGCATTGTCATTGATGGCTTTTATTACCTTAAGGTATGTCCCCTCTATGCTGATTTTGCTGAGAGTTTTTTTAATAACAAAGGGATGCTGGATTTTGTCAAATGCATTTTTCTGTGTCTATTGAGGTGATCACATGATTTTTGTTTTTAATGCTCTTTATATGGTATATCACATTTAGTGACTTATTGATGTTAAAGCATCCCTGCATCCCTGGTATAAAACCCATTTGATTATGGTGGATTAATTTCCTGATTTGCTATTCAATTTGGTCAGCGTGTTTTATTGAGGATTTTTGTATCCATGCTCATCAGAAATATTGGTGTATAGTTTTCTTTTTTTATTATGTCCTTTCCTGTTTTTATGATTAGGGTGATACTGGCTTCATAGAATGATTTAGGGAGGATTCCCTCTTTCTCTATCTTTTGGATTAGTATCAATAGCATTGGTACTAATTCTTTTTGAATGTCTGATAGATGTCAGCTGTGAATCCTTCTGGTCCTGAATTTTTTTTGTTGGAACTTTTTAATTACCATTTCAATCTTGCTGCTTGTTATTGGTCTGTTAGGAGTTTGTTTCCTCTTGGTTCAATCTAGGAGGGTTGTATATTTCCGGAAATTTATCCACCCTCTATTGGTTTTCTGGGTTATATGCATAAAGGTGCTCATAGTAGCCTTGAATGATACTTTGTATTTCTGTGGTATGGGTTGTAATATCTCCCATTGCATTTGTAATTGAGCTTATTTGGATCTTCTGTCTTCTTTTCTTGGTTAATCTCACTAATGATCTAACAATTATATTTATCTTTTCAAAGAACAAGCTTATCATTTCATTTATCTTTGTTTGTTTGTTTCAGCTTCATTTAGTTCTGCTCTGATCTTGGTTATCTATTTTCTTCTGAGTTTGGATTTGATTTTTTAGTTTCTCTAGTTTCTTGCTGTGTGACTTGAGATAGTCTATTTGTACTCTTTCAGACTTTTTGATGTAGGTAATTAAGACTATGAACTTTCCTCTTGCACTGCTTTTTGCTGTATCCCAGAAGTTTTGATAGGTTGTGTCACTATTATTGTTCTGTTCAAAGTAGTTTTTAATTTCCATCTTGATTTCATTGTTAACCCAACAATCATTCAGGAGCAGATTATTTAATTTCCATGTATTTACATAATTTTGAGGGTTCTTTTTGGAGTTGATTTCCAACTTTATTCCACTCTGGTCTGAGAAAGTACTTGCTGTACTTTTGATATTCTTACATTTGTTGAGACTTGTTTTGTGGTCTATCATATGGTCTATCTTGGAGAATGTTCCAAATGCTGATGAATAGAATGTATATTGTATAGTTATTGAGTGGAATGTTTTCTAAATATTTGTAAAGTCCATTTGTTGTAGAGTATAGTTTAAGTCCATTGTTTCTTTGTTGACTTTCTGTCTCGATGACCTGTATAGTGCTGTCCGTAGAGTATTGAAGTCTCCCACTATTATTGTGCTGCCATCTATCTTATTCCTTAGGTCTGGTAGTAATTGTGTTTATAAATTTGGGATCTCCACTGTTATATGCATATATATTTAGGATTGTGACATTTTCCTTTTGGACAAGTCCTTTTATCATTATATAATGTCATTCTTTGACTTTTTTAACTGTTATTGCTTTAAAATTTGCTTTTTCTGATATAAGAATAGCTACTCCTGCTCACTTCTGCTGTCCATTTGCATGGAATATCTTTTTCCACCCTTTACCTTAAGTTTATATGAGTTCTTATGTGTTAAGTGAGTCTTTTAAAGACAGCAGATACTTGGTTGGTGAGTTCTTAATCATTCTGCCATTCGGTATCTTTTAAGTGGAGCATTTAGTTCATTTACATTCAATGTCAGTATTGATATGTGAAGTACTATTCTATTCATTGTGCTATTTGTTGCCTGAACACCTTTTTTATTGTATTTTTGTTTTATAGGTCCTATAAAATATATTCTTTAAAGAGATTCTATTTTGGTGTATCCTGAGGATTTGTTTCAAGATTTAGAGCTCCTTTTAGCAGTTCTCATACTGCTGGCTTGGTACTGGTAAATTCTCTCAGTATTTGTTTGTCATGAAAAGACTATCTTTCCTTCACTTATGAAGGGTAGTTTCACTGGGTAAAAATTCGTAGCTGATAATTGTTTTGTTTAAGGAGACTGAAGGTAGGACCCCCATTCCCTTCTAGCTTGTAGGGTTTCTGCTGATAAATCTGCTGTTAATCAGGTTTTCCTTTATAGGTTGCTTTTGTGTCACAGCTCTTAAGATTCTTTCCTTCCTCTTGACTTTAGATAACCTGATGACTATGTACCTAGGCAATTATCTTTTTGCAATGTATTTCCTAGGTGTTCTTTGAGTTTCTTGTATTTGATGTCTAGATCTCTAGCAAGGCCAAGGAAGTTTCCTTGATTATTCCCTCATGTATTTTTCCAAACTTCTAGATTTCTCTTCTTCCTCAGGAACACCAATTATTCTTAGGTTTGATCATTTAACATAATCACAAACTTCTTGGAGTCTTTGTTCATGTCTTTTAAGTTCTTTTCTCTTTGTGTTTGATGGATTGGGTTAATTCAAAAGACTTATCTTCAAGCTCTGAAGTTCTTTCTTCTACTTGTTTGATTTTATTGCTGAGACTTTCCAGGGGTGTTTTTCACTTCTCTAAGTGTATCCTTGATTTCCATAATTTTTTTTTAATTTATGCCATCTGTTTCCCTAGAGATTTTTCCATTCATATCCTGTATAATGTTTTTGATTCTTAAGATGGACTTCACCTTTCTCTGGTGCCTCCATAATTGGCTGAATAATCAACCTTCTGAATTCTTTTTCTGGAAATTCAGAGATTTCTTCTTGCTTAGATTCATTGTTGGTGAGCTACTGTGATCTTCTGGGGAAGTTACAGAGCCTCGTTTTGTCATATTACCAGAATTCTTTTTCTGGTTTCTTCTCATTTGAGTAGACAATGTCAAAGGGAAGATCTGGGACTCAAGGGCTGCTGTCCAGATGCTTTTGTCCCACGGAGGTGTTCCCTTGATGTGATGCTCTTTGTTTTCCCTAAGGAATGGAGGTTCCTGAGAGCCAAACTGCAGTAATTGTTATTTCTCTTCTGGATCTAGCCACCCAGCAGAGCTACTAGGCTTTGGGCTGGTACTGGAGAGTGTCTGCAAAAAGTCCTGTGACATGATCCATCTTCAGGTCTCTCAGCCGTGGATACCAGCACCTGCTCTAGTGGAGGTAGCAAGGGAGTGAAGTGGACTCTGTGAAGGTGCTCAGTTGTGTTTTTGTTAAGTGCTCTGGTTTTGTGTTAATTGGCCTCCATCTATGAGGTGGCACTTTCAAGAGTACATCAGCTATGACTGCATAGGGAGGATACAATCTTGCCCAACATTGGCTTTGAATAAGTATTCAGGTTTCTCAGGTGGCGGGCAGGGCCATAGAGCTCCCACGAGATTATGACATTTGTCTTCAGCTACTAGGGTGGGTAGAGAAAGACCATCAGGTGGAGGCAGGGTTGGTTATTTCTGAGCTCAGACTCTCCTTGGGTGAAGCTTGCTGTGGCTGCTGTGAGAGTCGGGAATGTGGTTCCCAGGCCAATGGATTTATGTTCCCAGAAGGATTGTGGCCATCCCTGCTGCATCACACAGGTTGCCAGGGAAGTGGGGGAAAGTAGCAACCACAGGCCTCACCCACCTCCCACGCAGCCTGTCCCTGCAACAGCAGAGTTTATTTCCGGTCATCCGGTGAGCAGAGCTGAGAACTCACTCCAGGTTCCAAGGCTTGCAAGTGAGAAAGCAGGCCGACTCACAGTTCCTTGGCTGCTCCATGGAGCCTGCAGCAGCAATCCACCTTCTTCAGAGGGTCTGTGGATTCTCTCAGCCTTCCTGGTATGTTCCTGTAGTAGTTCTTGGAGAATAAGTTCACAATGTGGGTCTCCACACACTGGTCTGTCGCTCCAAGTGAGAAGTGCAAGTTAGTGCTATCTCCAATCCACCATTTACAATAATGTCTTCCCCCAGTAAATTCTATACTGACTTTTCCTCTTTCTTTTTCTCACTCACCCTTTCCTTCACTCCTGCCTGCTGGGATTATCTCCCACATAAACTGTACCCAAGTCCTTGTTGCAGGCTCTGCTTTGAGGGAAACTAATCTGAGATTTCCCTCCACCATCATCATCCACCATCATCTCTGCCTGGGAGGTATAAGCCTGGCTGCCAATGCTAGAGACTGGAATAGAGGAAGAAAACTAGAGACCTCATTTGAATTATGCAGAAATCCTCAGGAAATGTTCTCCCCTTTTCCCTTGGGTTGAGTCCCAAGTTTATGAATCACTTGTCTTTCTCTTTCTTGGTTTTACTCTCTCTTTTTTGTGGAGTACATCCTTCAATAGTGTCCTGAGTCACTATTTTCCTTAGAATTTTGAAGGCATTCTCCAGTATTTACTAGCTTCTAGCAATGTTTCTAAGACATACTATGCCATTCTCATATGTGATACTTTGTATCACACTGATTTTTGTTTCAGAATCTTCTCATTTTCTTCCATGTTCTGAAATATATCAGTGATGTGCTTGGTCAGTTATTTTTATCCACTCAGTTAGGGAATTTATAGAAAGTTGTGGAATCTCATATCCCTGTTCTAGAAAATTTACTCAAGTCATTTTTTTTAATGATTTCTTTTCCTTCATTTACTTTTCTTTCTTCCTAGAACTCCTAATTTTTAGATGTTGGACTTCTTGGATTAGCCTTCTAATTTATTTACATTTTCTTTTTTATTTCTCTTCTCTGTTTTAGAAAGTATTTTGCTGTCTGAAAGATTTCTTCTATTTTTAACTTATAATTCTTTTATTGAGGTTTTCAGTTTTTTATTGTATATTTTAAATTTCTAAGAGCTCTTTCTGATCTTTGAATTATTCTTTTTAACATCAGGGTATTATTCACAAACTTCCTATATAATGTAGAATTACATATAATTTGTGGATTATGCGTATAATAGTAATTGAGGTAGAGATTTTTTTACCTCCATAAATTTGCTTCCTTAAAACTGTCATTATTGATTTAACTTTGAAGCACTAGAAAACTGATTGGGGCTTTTTGTTTACTGACCATGGAATTTTCTATATGGTAACCCATTTTGGTCAGTTTGCAGGGGCACACTCCCTCTGACTGTTCAGTCTGCATAGAATAGTCAGCCATCTCTGCCTGGGAGGTATGAGCCTGGCTGCCAATGCTAGAGACTGGAGTAAAGGAAGAAACTAGAGATCTCATTTGAATTATGCAGAAATCCTCAGTAGCTCAATTTTACCATTTAAGACATGTAAAACCACTCTTTTCTGCTGAGAGAAGAATAGTGACCAAGTTAGGTAGAATGGGAGAAGGGAGCTTGTGTATGCAATTGTTTCCTAAAGAGTCTTTCAACCAATTATTTTGGTTTTAGCCCCTCCCTCATCTCTATAACCAGAGGTAACAAGTGCCACCAAACCTCTGGTAAGCCTTTGAGAAAATTTTGTTTGCAAGTCAGTTGTCTTCTCAAGAAGTGGTTTAAAATCCAGCTTTCTTCAGTCTGCTGGGTCAGTTAGCACTTGCCTGTTTTCCAGCTAACAAGATTTTGTTGCATCCCCCTTCTCTGCTCCCAACTCTTTTTCCATGTGTCTTACACTTTTTTAAAAAAAATACCACTACTATCATTTTAGTGGTCTTTCAGCAGGATGTGATATAAATTTGTGTGCTGAATGTTGGAGTTTTCACTATATATATTGTACGTTTTCCAAGTTAATAAAGTATTCTTATATTATTTGGCAGAAACCTTAATTCTCTTTTGTTTATTTTCTTAGACAGTGTTTATCATAAAATAACTTTACCATTTTTAAGGCTTCATGGTCATTTGATTTATTAATTATAATAGTTTGGTACAGTAGATGATATCCTCAAGATTTTATTTTTTAATATGTGAAGCTACTTTAACCCTCAATTTCTATCTTTTCTAAAATTTTATACTTCTATTCTTTAATTCTTTGGTTTATTTTTAATCAATTTCCATATCCCATTGCTGACAGATGAATTTGTGGCTTCTATTCTGCTTTATTTTACAAATAATTTTGAAGGCTATGGTAGCTCTATTTTAGAAAGTAATGAAATACAAAAGCTTTTTGATAGCTATTTCTTTGGAGGCCCATAGCCCTCAAGTTTTTCTCTCTTACTTATGGGTTGAGAACTACTTTTAATATGATTAATATTATTAAAATATAATATTTGAATTAATTTACCTTAATAACCAAAATAAAGATGATAATAATGGTAGCAATAATGATCATGGAAGCAATAATAATAATTTCTAAAACTTACTGAGAAGCCACTGAGTGTCAAGCACTGTTTTACATGTCTTATATGCATGGCTTATTACAAACCTATAAAATAGTTAACATAATTATTTGTACTATTGTATAGAAAAAAAAAAAGAGTACTGGAGGAATGACGTTGCCTGTTCCTAGAATATGAATCTGGTATTTTACTTTCAGTTCAACTGACTCCAAAGTCTCTGTTTTCTCAATACCATGCTATACTGACTCTGCAGAGTATTTCAGTAGATGTCAAGAATGGACAATGTATATCATAAATTCACTTTTATATAATTTATAAAGTTTGCCTCTTAATTATTAAGTTGCAGGCTAAGATTAAATCAGTCAGTAAGTTCAATAAAATTAGACACTTGAGGTCACAAGGGTGAATGCATATGTAGTGGCTGCCAATACCCAATCTTGTAAGTCACAAGCCTGCTCCCGAGCATAACATGGAATTTGATATAAGATGTCTAGCACCCTCTGTGATACTTCTTAAATCTAATCAAATTAAGATGTGCTTATTAACAAGTCTCAGTACACTAAACTATGCATAGTAACTGTGTAAAACTGGGGATAAAAAGAAAACAAGATATGTACCTTATTTTTTTCCCAGGACTTAATGTCTAGTTGGAAATATAAATTTATATGAAAATTCCAAGAACTTTACTATTTAACTTGTAAAGGTTTGAAATGAACATAATATAGGATTACTTCAAAGGAGAGAGATTCATAGGGGATAGTCTGAGATGCCTGGTGTTTTGCAGCAGGTGATTCTTAAATAAGAAGTCTGAAAGGTTATGCAGCTCTCAGATTGGCAAAAAGGAATTTCTAATTTGCTATTCAAGTGGATATATCTGTAGATAAGAAATGGGAATCATGAAGGTAATTGCAATAACAGAGAGGAGAGGAAAGGAAACAGTAAGAAGATTCTCTAGCTAGAGCAGAATAGTATGAGCAATATAATCACAGAAGAGAGGCAAGGTGATGTAGCAAAATGTCTTGCACAGGGATATATTCCATAAATACTGGTCAAAATGGAAGGCACCCGACAAGCAAGATGAGGAAACTGGGCTTTGTCCTTTGGCTAAAGGGAGCTATCTTATATTATTTCTAAGAGGAATGACAATGAATCCTGAGGGTTAGGAAATCTAATCAATAAGTAAGCTGCTAGGAAGAAGGAAAAGGAGCCTGGTGGCTGATGAGATATCAATCGGAAGAAAGTCACAGAAATCTGTTTGAGGTTCTGATGACCTAGATATACAAGAATGGAGGAATGAAGTATGGGGGGACCTACTTGTTTAAAAAGAAAGATTTGGCAGTTCTTACCGCTATTTTTTAAGTTAAAAAGACACCTCAGGTTTCAAAATAAAGTCACTATAAATATTTATGAAGTCCCCAACACTCAGAATATATAACACTTAGTCATCACCACTAAATAGGCTCCATGGCTCTGAACTGATTTATTATTTTGATTTTGACTGAGCTTGTGATTCTGGAACCTTTGCCAAAAGATCTAGAGACCTATTTAATAGGTATATGTTGTTTAGTATATGTAATTTAAGAAAATAAATTGAAAGACTAAACAATACTGCCTAGAATGAAAGAAATCTTATTAATCACAGTAATACATTTAATTTGGGTAATTTGAGTCTACTCTGGAAAAGAGAGTAAACTGTCATAATGAAGTATATACAAAACCCAATAATTATTCATTTAATTAATCACTCAGGTAAGTAAATAACATACTCACTCAAAAATTTTATATTGAGTACCTACGACATGTAAGAAACTGTACCAACTGCTGGAGGTAGAAATAATAGTAGAACAATATCATTCCTTAAGAGACTTACAGATTGATCAAAAGAATCACTCAGGACATCAGGGACCCACAGAAGTGTGGCCCCACACATACTGCCTCAGACATCACAGAGAAGGATAGGACTCTGATGTGGAAGAGCAACAAGAGGTGTTGTATCATTTAAATGAAGTTAACTTTGCTTTTTCCCTCTTACTCTAGAGGCATTTTTTACTTCTGTCTTCTCTCATACCCAAAATTCAATCCATCAGCAAATTCTGCTAGTTCTACCTACGCAATCTATCCCAAATCACACTCTCGCTGGCTATGAACCTAGTTCAAATTCCAATCACCTCACATGTGAAATCACTGCAGCAGTCTCCTCATTGGTTGCCTTGCTTCCATTCTTGCCTTCGAGAATCACTTCTCCATCCAACATCCAGAATGAGTTTTTGGAATTAAGTCAGATCACATCATTTCTCTTGTCAAGGCCTACACTCCTTTAGAGAGCAATGAAAAGTTATCGTAATGATCTATACAGCCCTGAATAGACTGCATTTGTCTCCAATCTCGTTTTCATTCCCCTTGTAACTTCACTTGTGCCATATGGCCACCTTGCTGTTTCCCAGAAAATCAAGCCTCCCCCACCACCACCAGGGATCCATTCTTACTCTTCCCTCTGTGTGGAATGCTTTTCCCTAGATTGCTTCTCTTAATTCTTTCTGTCTGCATAGACATCACTTAATGTAAATGTCTTTTACCAACTATCCTATAGAAAATAGCATCACCTATCAATTTCTAGTCCCATTTATTATTTATCATATATTTGTTTATCATTTGTCTCTCCATGCTGGAATAAAAATGCCACAAGGAGAGAAACTCAGTATATTTTTGTTCTCTGCAGTATTCTTAGAAGAATGTTTGGTTGGTCCATATGGAATGCCCATAGTCAGTATCTGTTGAATAACCGAGTCAAATGTAACTGGCATGAGCTTAAGGCTTTTGTTGTTTTCATTCTACCTAAATGGGCATTTAAACAAAAGATAACTATTAAAGAGATAGCCCCCCTTTATACCCAGTAAGTCTACTGCCTATAATCCCTCTAAATGTTTAAGAAGCCCATGTATTACAATTTTTCATTTTAACATTTAATAGGATTTCACAGAGATTCTGAACAAAAAAGGTTATGTTAGTCATGCTAGGAAAATTTTTAAACATAGAAAATGTGCTTTAGAAAATCACCTAGAAATTTTTACCCTGTTATCCATGAGTAACTTTATATAGATACCATATCGTATGTAAAATTGTGTGCCATGATTTTCAATACTTAATATTTAGGCTTTTGTTGTGTTGTGCAATTAAAGTTTTATGGGCCTGTGATGTATGTGTGTCTATGTTTGTATATAAATGGTTTTTCATGTTTGACATGGTGTGTCAAAATATGCTTTGATAATCACATGTGATGACTCTCTCACCTTACTCTTGCTAAGAGTTGAAGAGCAGGTAGTAGAGGGTGTGGGAGCTCAAAAGCCAAAGAGAGACCTTCCAAGTTCTGGTACCAGCTTCACCACCTGTTAGGTTTGTGATCCTGGAAAATATTTAATCTCTTAGTGCCTCAGTTTTTTAATCTGTGAAAAGGTAATAATAGGGACATCAATCTCATAGGTTTATTAAGAGAATCAAATATATACAAAGTGCTTAGAATAGTTCCTAGCAAATACTGAGCACATATAAATGTTAGATGTTAACAAGAAGAAAGTAAAATTCAATACATTGTATGAACATTTTAAATATTTAGGAAT
Organism: Cacajao melanocephalus; assembly: GCA_963573385.1. Classification (NCBI taxonomy): domain Eukaryota; kingdom Metazoa; phylum Chordata; class Mammalia; order Primates; family Pitheciidae; genus Cacajao; species Cacajao melanocephalus. The sequence goes on along the minus strand of CAUYLG010054547.1, from coordinate 76,857 downwards.
GTGAGTAAAAAAGTGATAATATTCAATTTCTTTTATTATAAATGAAATTAAATAATTTTCCATTTCTTGATCATTTCAGTCTCTTCCTTTATAATTAGTCTGTTTAAGTCCTTTTCTTCTTATTCACTTATGAAGACTATTAATATATTAAAATTAACTCTATGTATTTATCAAAAATATTTCTCTAATGTGTTACATTATTTCTGTATTGTATAGAAATTCTTAAATTTACATTTTTAAACCTATCAATTTATGATTAAAAATTTTTCCCATTACTTTCTGCTTCTAAATTTTTTCCAGCATTTTATGATTTCAAATTTTATGCTTAGCTCTTTATCTGGAAATTATTTGAGTATATGGTATGACGTGAGATTTTACTTTGAATTTTTCTGGAACCAATATTCTCAATATCATCTATTTAAAAATCCATCCATTTCCACTTTTACATTACTCTCCTTATATTAAGTTTTAATTTATGATATGTATATATATATGCACACACATATTCATATATGAATACATATATCATATAAATTAAATTATATATCTTAAAGATTATTTTTAATTTCATAGTAATATTTGTGGAATAAAATAGATAAATTTGAGTTGAATTGACAGTAAGATAAGGATAAAAACTGCATTAGTGTGGCTTTTTTCTGTCTCTGCAATTGAGACTAAATATTTCCTTCACAAGGAACTCTTAATGTAAAATCCAATTAAAGCCGAAAAGCAATGTGTGAGAACCTCCTGCAGTGTTTGCTGCAGGTGGATGATCTGTGCAATGCCAACAGCTTCATATACTCAGTGTGCTTGTGCATGAGCCTGCTACTAACAAGCCCCCTCAAATAAGCTGGATAATGTATAGCAAAATAAATAAAACAATTAAAAATATCACCGTGTCAAAGCATTTGTGAGAGTCTAATCTTTGTTTCTAGCCATTTAAGCTAGTTTACCTGTTGTTGTTTTAAAAGTTAATACTCTCCTAACACCATAGAAACCCTAGAAGAAAACCTAGGCAAAACCATTCAGGACACAGACATAGACAACGACTTCATGACTAAAATACCAAAAGCAATAGCAACAAAAGCCAAAATAGACAAATGGGATCTAATTAAACTCCAGAACTTCTGTGCATTAAAAGAAACAGTGCTTAGAGTGAACTGGCAACCAACAGAATGGGAAAAAATTTTTGCAGTCTACCTGACAAAGGGCTGACATCCAGAATCTACAAAGAACTAAAACAGATTTACAAGAAAAAAACAAACCCATTCAAAAATGGGCAAAGGATATGAACATACACTTTTCAAAAGAAGACATATATGAGGCCAACAAACATATGAAAAAATGCTCATCATCACTGGTCATTAGAGAAATGCAAATTAAAACCACATTGAGATATCATCTCATGCCAGTTAGAATGGCGATCATTAAAAAATCTGGAGACAACAGATGCTGGAGAGGATGTGGAGAAATAGGAACACTTTTACACTGTTGGTGGGAGTGTAAATTAGTTCCACCATTGTGGAGGACAGTGTGGTGATTCCTCAAGGATCTAGAAATAGAAATGCCATTTGACCCAGCAATCCCATTACTGGGTATGTACCAAAAGGATTATAAATCATTCTATTATAAAGACACATGCATATGTATGTTCATCGCAGCACTGTTTACAATAGCAAAGACCTGGAACCAACCCAAATGCCCATCGATGACAGACTGGACAAGGAAAATGTGGCATATATACACCACAGAATACTATGCAGCCATAAAGAATGATGAGTTTGTGTCCTTTGCAAGGACAAGGATGAATCTGGAAACCATCATTCTCAAAAAGCTGACAAAAGAACAAAAAATCAAACACCAAATGTTCTCACTCATAGGTGGGTGTTGAACAATGAAAACACATGGACACGGAGAGGAGAGCATCACACACTGGGGTCTGTTGGGGGGCAGACTAGGGGAGGGACAGTGGAGGGTGGGGAGGCTGGGGAGGGATAACATGGCGGGAAATGCCAGATATAGGTAATGGGAAGATGGAGGCAGCAAACCACTTTGCCATGTATGTACCTATGCAACAATCCTGCATGATCTGCACATGTACCCCAGAACCTAAAGTACAATTTAAAAAAAAAAGTCCATACTCGCATTAACACTGAAAAGGACAGAGGTTTTTAAGAGTTAAGTAGACCTGGTGCTCACCACTGGCCCTCATATTTTAATGAACTTGACAGTTTTAAACTAAATCAATTTCAAGTACCATGTCTTGAGCTCATCTCAAAATGAGCATGGAAATCTTGTTTCATGTCTTTCAGTTATTAAAGATAGATGGATAGATAGATAAACCTTCACATACATACCTACATACTTACAATGGAAAGGTGTTCCATTGCTACCCAGAGCTCTGGGACTGGATGACTGCAGGTATGTTAGGGTCCTCCACTAGGGAGAAGCACAGCCTCCTTCTGGGCAGCCAAGAAGAGAAATGCCAGGGCTGAGGCAATGATTGCTTTTGGAACATGATAGAGCCCTTGGTTAATTTAGAAGAAAGGTGAAGGGTTCTTTCATTCACATCACATTACCCTTTTTCATTCACTTTTGGTTAATTCTTCCTACTCAAAGCTGCTGTGGTAAAATGAGCCAATCTCCTACAAGAGTTTTCATGGCATGTAAAAGCCAATCCTAAACCACAGAATTCTAGCTTTCATTTCGTGGTATGAAAAGTTCTGTGTCTTCAGTACATTTATGCATGTCAGTGGATATTATTGGTCCTTATATTCTGGTTTTACTTGTTTTTTTGCAAATATTCCTGGTAGATTTTCCGAAGAACTCTGTAGCAATAAAGGGCTTATTTTGTTAAAAACTTGCTTGCTCTATGTTCTTTTGTGTAATTCAACATAATATTACTTGGTTACAAGAATAGACTGTAATTAGGGAAGAAACTGGAGAACCTGTTTTAGAAGGTAAATACAGACTGTGTAAACTGATGCTAATATACAACTTACAAATCAGGAATACACAGTTTCCAAGGTCAACTTGAAGGGAGATATGTGAGTCAAAGCTCCTTACTAAATACAGAGACTTTACTACATCATATTCAAACAGTCCAGAGTAAGCTATACCACAAAACTAGACCACTGGTAGATGTGTCCATTCATGGCTAGAAGAAAAAGATTGAAGTCATTCAAAGTTGTTATTTTCGAGACTCCTCAACCTATGCTCTTTCAAGATATAGCCCACCTTAGATAGACACAAGGTGAGAATATAGTGAAAACTCTGAGTGAATTTCAAATAAGGTCTTTATGAGAGAGACATTTCTAAAGGCTAAATCAGTCAAGTATTTTATTTTCCCAGGAGAAATCATATCCAACCTATAAAGAACTGGTCCTCAAGGCTGCTTCTACTAAATTATCTCAGACCAAGGAACATTCCACATTTAAATACCTCTCATCAGAGTATCCTGTCATCTCTTACATTCTCCAATGTGTCATCAAAGCTTCCTAGGATTCTAAATATGGTTGCTTATTTCAATGAGAGGCTAATCATCAGAGTAACATTTTTTTTTTTAATGTGGGAAGAATCATCCACAGAGTTCATCACTTTACTACATTAGGAATCCAAGTGGAAAGAGGGAAATGGGAAATTGGACCTTTCAATAGAACCTTCTTAGTTAACTTCATCAGTAGAGCTGTGGTTCAGAAAAGGGACAGAGTACACAGTCCCACATGCTATGAACAACACACAGGGTTAGCTCTCATAACAATGCAAGACCATAACACAAGGATCCTCTGGTTCTTTGTTGCTACTCCATTGAGATAAGTGATTTTGCTGCAGAGCTTGACCTGCTAGTGGAGGGAATGCAGCCCTATGCCATTTGATATGTTCTTGAGCTAGCTAAGGAGTGGAAAGGGGACAACCATCATTCTACATAACAATGGATCTCCTGCTCCAGGAAACAGCTTCAGTGTTACCCAGTATCTCATGATGTCAACACTGCTGACTCAGCCAGAGGCCTTGCTTTCCTTCCTAGGCCTAGCTGCCAATACACCAAAATTAAAATGTGGGAAGAGAGACACATAGCCTCTGAGACCAAAGATGAGTATTTCCTCAGGAACACAAACCCATATTTTTTCTACCGCAGATTAAATAAATAATTTTTAAAAGAAAAAAAAAAGTCCACCATTCTCTGGTTTCTCCGTTTTAACACTTTTGAGCTGCATAATTGACCCCTGATAAAAGGTATTTCTTGGTGTTGGTCTCCCTGGCAGAAAGACATTTTCCAGAATGCCAAGAGGTTATGAACTTTTGCATCTGTCCAACATTCTATAATAAATAACGACCATTGTTTTCTTCCCCTGATACCTCATACTACAGCAGTCTTTCACAGAAAATTTCTCCTCATGGCACACAGAGAAAATCATGATACCTATATTACCTGTTGGACAAATTAGAATGAGTTTTGAAATAGAGAGAATTTGGTATAAAATTAATTACATGTTCTAACAAAGATAAATTATTAGTAATTAATGGGCACATTAACTTGTGCATTTATATAAATTATAAATAACTTTTATAATTTATATAATTTATAAATAACTTACAAAACTTCCAGAGAAAATCTTAAATTTAATGAGAAACTTGAGATTGTTTTCATGATGATAATTTTTTAACATTCATAATGTCTATACACAATTTTTAATCAAGATATCTTAATAACAGTATCTTCAAATTCTTGGTAGTTACTATGATAAGAAAATTTTTCCACATGATAGAAAATTGAAGTTTATTTTTTGCTTTATTAACCCGTGAATGAACACTTCTTTTTGTCCATTAACATGATTTTGGATAATTCCATCTCTTATCATCGTGCTTTAGAGTTTGAGTATTCTTCAATCTTAATAGTTCTTCTTTGTCTTTTACTGATACATATGATGTTATAAAATTGTGTGATAATTCAAATGTATTTAAATTCCTTTAAAAGTTTTTCAGATTAAATATTTTTAAAAATGATGAAGAGATTTCCAGTTTCAGCTAAGACATGTAAAGAAATTAGAAGTCATCACTCCCATCCTTAACAACAAGAAAAAGGTAGACAAACTGAAAATCGTTGACTGTTTTTGGATCCGTCATAGAATTAGACATCACTAGACAAACCAAAGCCTCAAAATATGAAGAGGCTTGTGTGCCGAAAGACACACAGGACAGATCTGCTTACCTGGAACCAAACTCCCTAGAGCCATATAATGATAATTTTGAGGAATTGCTGGAGGAAGACTAATCCTAGTTTGTGCAATATGGCAACAAAATAAAATAGAAGTTATACATTCACAAGTAAAAAAGGAAAAAGAAAAGAAAAAAACAAACTTAGAGCTTACACAAAAATATTTGCAAAATATATCTGATAAAGAATTTTATACAAAATATATAAATACTTAAAACTCAACAAGAAAAAGACAATTAAAAAATAGGCAAGAATTCTGAATAGCCGTCTCATCAAAGAAAATCTACAAATGGCAAATATGCATACGGGTTGTTATTCAACCTTATTTGTTATTAGAGAAATGTAAAATAAACCAATAAGCTATCACTACTACACAAGTATTGGAATAGCTACAGTCTAAAAATTGACAATAGCAATTGCTGGCAGACATATATAGCAACAAGAACTCTCATTCATTGTTGGTGAAAATGCAAATTATATGGTCACATTCTAAGACCATTTAGCAGTTTCATACAAAACCAAACATATTCACCATACAATCCAGCAATCATTTTCCTCATTATTTTACCCAACTGACCTGAAAACATTTCCACAAAAATCTGCACTCCAGGTTAATAGCAGCTTTCATTCACAGTTGCCAAAAATGACAAGCAGTCAAAATGTTATTTAACAGGTGAATGGATAAGCAAAGTGTAGTACATCTATATAATGGAATATTATTTAATAACTAAAAAATAATCTATCAAACCATGTAAATAAGAAGGCTGAGTCTTAAATATATACTTCTAGTGAAACAAGTCAGTCTGAAAAGGCTAGATACTACATTATTATATTTTCATGATATCCTGAAAAAAGGCAAAACAATAGGGATAGTCAACAGATCAATGGTTGTCAGTTTGGAGGGAGGGAGAGGGCTAAATAGGCACAGTACAAGGAATTTTTTAGGGTAGTGAAACTCTTCTGTGTGGTACTGTAATAGTAAATGCATGACATTAAACATTTGTCAGAATCATAGAACTTCACAGCACAAAGAGTGGACCCTAATAGATACAAATTTTAAAAATCTTTAGGGGCCTGGATATGATGGCTTGTGCCTGTAATTCCAGCACTTTGAGAGACCAAGGCAGGAGGATTACTTGATGCCAGGGTTTGAGACAAGCCTGGGTAGATAGTAAGACTTCCTCTCTAAGAAAAAAAAAATTAAATTAGCTGGGTATGGTGACATGTGCCAGAATATCTAGCTACAAGGGATGATGAGTGGGAGGATTGCTGGAGCCCAAGAGTTCAATGCTACATACCATGAGCTACGATTGTACCACTGCACTACCCCTGGGCCACAGAGCAAACCTTGTCTCTAAAAAAATTAAAACAAAAATAGAAGTAAATCATTTAGGAGGTTGATGACTAAAAATTTCCAGAACAAAGTAATGATTCCTCAGACTGAAAGTGGAAACAGAGTGTTAAAAAGGATGAACAATAATAAATACAGAAATACGCCATGCTAAAATTTCAGTGTTATCAGGGATAAAGAGAATATCTTTAAAATAACCTAAAAGATGGGCCAGATTAACTACAAAGGAGCACTCACTAGAATGACATGAGCTAAAATAAATGTGAGAACACAATGAGATATTTTCAAAGTGCTGAGAGAAAAGGATGTCAACCTAGAGTTCCATATTTAACTAAGCACTTTAAAGAGAAATGATGAAACAAAGACGCTTCTAGAGCTCAAAGGTTAAGAAGAGTTCAGGTATTACAGAGGTTTGCTCAAAGAGATACAAAAAGAAGAACTTAAGTCAGAAGAAAAGAGGTCCTAGAAGCCAAGAATGAAATGCAAAAAAAGATGAATATATTATTTGTTGGTATATTTAATTAATATCTGATTATGTTATGCTAAGGAAAGTTAGAACTAATATTTTAAAACAAATGGTAAGGAAAATGGCAAGGTTTGGTGAAAAGTTTAAGTATACCTATATTCTCATCTTTCTGAGGAGATGAGTAATAATATTGTAGGCAAATCTTATGTAGACTTGAAGAGAAAATATATTTTTTTAATTTCATTTTTAATTTTTGTGGGTACATCATAGGTATATATATTTACAGATTACATGAGATATTTTGATATAGGCATGGAATGTGTAATAATCACATTAGCATAAATAAGGCATTCATCACCTCAAGAATTTATACTTTGTGTTACAAACAATTCAATTACAGTCTTTTTAAAATAATGTACAATGAAATTATTTTTGACTGTAGTCACCCTGTTGTGCTAGAAATATTGGTTCTTATTCATTCTTTCTAACTATTTGTTTGTAGCCATTAACCATCTCCACTTAACAACCATTGCCCCTGACTCCTCCACTACTGGTAATCATTGTTCTACTTTGTATTGCCATGAGTTCAATTGTTTTAATTTTTGGCTCTCACAAATAAGTGAGAATATGCACATTTTGTCTTTCTATGCCTGGCTTATTTCAATTAACACAATGATTTACAGTTCCATTCATGTTGTTGAAATGATTGGATCTCATTCTTTATTAATCACTGAATAGTTATACTCCATTATGAATATGTACAATTTTATTGATCTATTCATCTGTTGATGAACACTTAGGTTGCTTCCAAAGCATGGCTATTGTGAATAATGCTGCAATAAATATGAAAGTGCATATATCTCTTTGATATACTCATTTCCATTATTTTGGGTACACATCTAGGAATGAGATTGCTAGATCCTATAGTAGCACTATTATTGTTTTTTGGGGGGAGCCTCCAAACTATTCTCCATAATGGTTGTACTAATTTACATTCTCACCAACAGTGTACAAGGGTTCCCTTTTCTCTACATCCTTACCAGCATGTGTTATTGTCTGACATTTGGATGAAAGCCATTTTAACTAGGGTGAGATAATATCTTATTGTAATTTTGATTTGTATTTCTCTGGTCATCAATGATGCTGAGCATCTTTTCTTATGCCTGTTTGCCATTTGTATGTCATCTTTTGAGAAATGTCTATTCAGATACTTTGCTCATAGTTTTATTGGATTATTAGATTTTCTCCTATCGAGCTTTTGGAGCTACTTATATATTCTGGTTATTGTTCTAGACCAATGTCCTGAAGAGTTTCTCCAATGTTTCCTTGTAGTAGTTTCATAGTTTGAGGTGTTAGATTTAAGACTTTAATCAATTTTGATTTGATTTTTGTTTATTGCAAGACATAGGGGTCTAGATTCATTCTTTTTCATATGGATATCCAGGTTTTACAGCACCATTTATTGAAGATACTGTCCTTTCTCCCAAAGTATGTTTTTGGCACTTTTGTCAAAAATGAGTTCACTGAAGATGTATGGATTTACTTCTGTGTTCTCCACTCTGTTCCACTGATCTGTGTGTCTGTTTTTATGCCAATACCATGCTGTTTTGCTTACTATAGCTCTGTAGTATAATTTAAAGTCAGGAATGTGATTCCTCCAGTTTTGGTCCTTTTGATCAGGATAGCATTGGGTATTCTGGGTCTTTTGTTGTTCCATATAAATTTTGGGACTTTTTTTTCTATTTCTGGGAAGAATGTCATTGGTATTTTTATGGGGATTGCATTAAATCTATAGATTGATTTAGGTAGTATGGATGCTTTAACAATATTGATTCTTCCCATCCATGAACATAAAATATCTTCATTTTTTATGTCATCTTCAATTCCTTTCATAAATGTTTTAAAGTTTTTATTGCAGAGATCTTTCACTTTGGTTAAGTTTAATTCTAGATATTTTATTTTGTTTTATGTGTAGCTATTGTAAATGAAATTACTTTCTTGATTTCTTTTTCAGATTGTTTACTATTGGTGACATAAATGCTGCTGATTTTTGTAAATTGATTTTGTATCCTGAAAATGTATTGATCTACTGAATTTATTTATCAGTTCAAATAGATTTTTGGTGGAGTTTCTAAGTTTTTAAAATATAACACCATATCATCTGCAAACAAGGATAATTTGACTTCTTTCTTTCCAATTTGGATGCCCTTTATTTTTTTTATCTTGTCTGATTGCTATGACTTCCAGTACTACATTGAATAACAGTTTTAAATTGGACATCCATGCCATGTTCCTGATCTTAGAGAAAAGGCTTTCAGTTTTTCCCCATTCAGTATGATACTAGCTGTGGTTCTGTTGTATATGGATTCTATCATGTTGAGGTCTGTTCTTCCTATAGACAGTTTTACAAGAGTTTTTCTTTTATCATGAAGGGATATTAAATTTCATGAAATGCTTTTTGGCATCAGTTGTAATGATCATATGATTTTTGTCCTTCATTCTGTTCATATAATGTGTCACACTGATTTGCATAGGCTGAACCATATTTGCATCCCTGTAATAAATTCCACTTGGGCATAACCACTGATCTTTTTAATATGTTGTTGACTTTGGATTGCTAAAATTTGTTGAGCATTTTTACATCAATATTCATCGGTGGTATTGGCCTGCAGTTTTTCATTTTTTCAAATGTACCTTTGTTTGGTTTTAGTATCAGGATAATACTGGCCTTGTAGAATTAGCTTGGAAGTATTCCCTGCTCCTTTATATTTAAGAGTTTTAGAAGGATTGATACTAGTTCACGTTTAAACGTTTCATGGAACTCAGCAGTGAACCCATCAGGTGGAGGGCTTTTCTTGCTCTGGGAGACTTTTTATATTATAGTTTTAATCACATTGCTTGTTATTATTGGTCTGTTCAGGTTTTAGATTTCTGTGTGATTTAATCTTGGTGGATTGTATGTGTCAAGGAAATTATCCTCTTTTTTCTAGATTTTTCAATTTATTGGCATATAGTAGCCACTAATGATCCTTTAAATTTCTGTGCTATTGGTTGTAATGTCTCATTTTTTATCTCTGATTTTACATACTCAGGTCTTTTTCCCTTTTTTTCTAAGTTAGTCTGCCTAAGGTTTTGTCAGTTTTGTTACTTGTTCCAGAAAAACAACATTTTTCATTAATATTTTGTACTGTTTTCTTCACTTCAAATTTATTTCTGCTTTGATCGTTATTATTTCTCTTCTCCTACTAATTTTGGGCTTGGTTTCCACGTGCTTTTTTAGTTCTTTAAGATGTGTCATTATGTTGTTTATCTAAAGTTTTTCTTTCTTTTTTTTTTTTTTTATGTAGGCACTTACAGCTATAAACTTCCCACTTAGTACTGCTTTTGCTTTATCCCATAGGCTTTGCTATATTATGTTTTCATTATCATTTGCTTCAAGAAATTTTTTAATTTCATTTTTCTTTAGTTCGTCCAACTTTATTGAAACGTGTTACAGAAGACAATTCAAATAAAAGCACTGTCTACTGTAGAAATCTGAGTTATGTTTTACTATAAAAGAATATAAAATACGCTAGTTTAAACTAAAGTGTAAAGGAATTTTAAGAATGAACAATGTCTCCTCATTAAATATTTGCAAAGTTTCTTCCTAAGTACTTACAACCAGATATAGCTCTTTTAAAATTCAAATTTTACACTCACTATAACATGAGATACGTTCATACTAAGGTACTTCAGCCCCAACTTTCACAGACCATTGGAAGTTAGAAGGTCCTTTGTTGCTTGTGAAAAAAATTCACAGTTTTTCATAACAGGTAAAATTATACAAGACTAACAATTTTAAATGAGCAATAACTCACAAATATTAGAGAGAAATCACCTGTTGCCTTACAAATACAAAATAAATTCCTTAGACTCCCCTTCTCTGTAGAGACCATTAGCTCACTGTGAAGGCCTGAGCCTCAGTAAGTATAATTTGAGGAAAAAAATAAAACAGACTTCACCACGAGAAATGGCTAAAAGAGGCATCTCCTGCAGGAAACTTCTGTGATTATTTATGTTCAACATTCAATCTCCAAGCTCCTTTTTTAAATCTACTCCATTCCCAACATCACTGAAAATGAAAAGAATAAATCTGATGGTCCTCATGTCAAGGCAGCGTTCAGTGTCTCTTGATATTTTATCCCATTTACTATTGACAGTGTCTCCCATACTCCTGAAATTATTTAGAGGTTCTTTCTACAACAAACTCTTGCTCTTTTTAGCTTTAGGCATAACATTGACATCTTCTGAAAAATGTGTTAGTAAATACTCAAGTTCTGGCCTCATTTCCTGATGGGTAAAGCATGATAGCAGGGCTGTCCTGTGTAGACTGCTTTTGCACCAACTATTTAGGAAGGTCCTTGACCTCTAAGCTTTTCTTTAGAGATTAACAATCATAGAAAACAAATTCCATTGTCAAACACCTGTTCCTAATTCGGTGCAAAGCAATACAACATAGCACAACTCCATCTGTTTTGTTTTATGTTTTGCTTTGTAGAGAAGGTGGTCTTGCTATGTTGCCCAGTCTGGTCTCAAACTCCTGGCCTCAAGCTATCCTTCCTCTTCAGCCTCCCAAAATATTGGGATTCCAGGTGTGAGCCATGCCTGGCCCCATCTCCATTTATTAAGCTTTATCTCATGCAAACTTAAAATTTAAAAAATAACTCCAGGCCCCAGTTAGATCATGAGCCTGCTTTAGACTCAATATGGTAAAAACAAACTTTTTAATTTTTCTAGTCTTTCTAAAAGAAGTGTAGTGGTTTTAGCTAAAGACTAATCAACATTGTACATCCACTCTGTTGTCAAGGAACTAAATTTCTGACCTGGTATCAAAACTATTCTGATAATCTGACACACGACCAAGATTCTCAGACAAGAATTAAAGGCATTCTTTTGGATTCTGTCCTTTAATAACTTTCAGAGGAAAATCATGAAGAGGTTTCCAGCTCAGTAAAGGCACTTATCAAAGCTTGGCAAAAATGGGCTCATTTGCAGACTTTAGGTGATGTTCCTCAACAAATTCAGCAGGCCAAAGGAGTTTTTTCACTGATGGAGCTCTCTCTACTCACTGGTCCTGTGCCAGTTTTCATAGCTTTCTCTCCCAGCATCATAGTCCTGCCTATACTCATCCTGTATCTGGCCCCCAGATCGCCCACGGCCGTACTGCCTGCCCTCCTTAAAGCCTGCATCCTAATCTGTGTGAATGATTCGGTCATCCAGACAAGTTCCATTCATGGATCGCACAGCATTTTTTGCATCTGCTCGTGAGTAATACTCCACAAAACAGAACCCACATGCTGTTTTCCTCATTTTATCGAGACTCATAGTGATTTTCTTTATGCCACCACTTTTGCTGAAAAGTTCATAGATTTGTTCTTCCATTGTGTAAAAAGAAAGATTTCCAACATATAACGTACAGCTTTTCTTCAGTAATTTTTCTTGTTTTTCACTGTCACCCTGGAAGTGCTGGTCCCAGTACTGGCTCAGCTCCAGGTAGGAGTCGCTGCATAGTGCCTTCAGGAGGCCACTGGACATAGTGCAGAGAAGCAGATGAGGATATGGTGACTCTTAGCACTGAAATTTTAAAATTTCCTTCTAAATTTCTTCTTTAATAACCCATTGGCCATTCAGTAGCATATTGTTTAATTTCCATTTGTTTGTATAGTTTCCAAAATTCCTCTTGTTATTGGTTTCTACTTTTACTCCATCACGGTCAGAGAAGATGCTTGATATTATTTCAACTGTTTTTAATTTTTTAAGATTTGTTTTGTGACCTAACTTATGGTCTGTCCTTGATAATCACCCATGTACTGAGGAAAAGAATAAGTACTCTGCAGCCATTAGGTGAAATACTCTATAAATATCTAGTAAGTCCATTTGGTCTATAGTGCGGATTAAGTCTGATGTTTCTTTTTTTAATTTTTCTGCCTGGAAGATCTGTCAAATGCTGAAAGTGGGATGTTGAAGTCACTAGCTATTTTTTTTATTAGAATCTATCTCCCTCTTTAGCTGTAATAATATTTGCTTTATATATCTAGGTGCTCAAGTGTTAGGTGTATATATATTTACAATTATTATATCACTGCTGAGTTGGCCCTTTTATCGTTATATAGTGACCTTGTCTGTCTCTTCTTACAGTTTCTTTCTTGAAATATGTTTTCTATGATAAAAATATAACTACTACTGCTACTGTTTCTTGGGTTTTGTTTGCATGGAGTACCTTTTCTCATGCCTTTATTTTCAGTCTACGTATGTCTTTATAGGAAACGTGTGTATGCAGGCAACAGATTATCGAATTTTGTTTCCTAATTCATTCATCACTTTATGTATTTTTTAAACTGAGGATTAAAGTAATGTAAAGGTAACTGATAAAAAAAAATACAGTCCATTTCATCAAATCCGTGCAGAAAATTAAAATACGGATTAGGAAATGGTTACTAATATAACACAAGTTAGAAAAAAGTTCAAAGCAAGTTAACAAAGAGCATAAAAATAAGGGAAAAAATGGAGGAAATAAGTGCACATATACAAGTACTAAAGGTAATATAAGTGAACTAAGATGAGCCACGGAAGGACAAAGTCCATCAGAGTAGAAAAATAGTCATTGAGTTCATTACATCTTTTTTCCTGACATCTCTGTTGGTGGTATCTTGACACAGAGACATGGCATGTCACTTATGTTAACTAGGAGGGAAGGCTATCTACTATGCATTTCAGGGCCACTATAGTTCAATGTAAATAACATAAATATAGATCATAGAGTTTTAGGTTAGGTTTATCTAGAGAAACATTCTTGGGAAATGAAAAAAACTGATATCAAAGGTCCATTATCCCCTTCCCAGTTAGCAGTAACCAATATAATTCATATTTAAATTATTAAATTGAAATTGGATAATGGCAATTGATATATATATTTATATATATATACACACACATACACACACACATATATATATGTAAATTTGAGTGTCACACTAATTGTATTGCTAATATTATCAAATAGTTTTCTGGATCCAGTTACAGTGTTTTTTTTTTTTTAAAGTACCTTTTACCCATACTTCATCTTTCATACCTCCTGCTATTTAGTCCTGTGGCTGATTATCTGTGTTTTAATGTTTATACCTATATAAACATTAGCCTCTTTTGCTCATTAAATGTTATGTTCCATGGAGTCTTGTTTTTCTACAGGGAGATAATAACAGCAATGCCAGGGCTGGTGGCAGGGTGTCCACCAGAAAGCCTCATGCTCTGTAAGACCCGCTCTATTTCTATAAGCAAGTACCACCATCAGAATGATTTACTTACCTTGACTCTACGTGGGATTACACCCATGGGAATGAATAGACATAAAAATCCTAAAATGGCAGTAAATTTGCCTAGAAATGATGTATGTGCGTCATGTAATGTTTGGGCATACCTTAAATTCATCATAATAGATTTGAATATCTTTTCACAATAATTTATGTAGAAAAACACATTCACATTTTCACATCCTCAAATAACACAATTCTGTCAAGAGAAGGATTAGTAATTCCCTTAATGATTCATTTTATATTCAACTTCACTGAATGCAGGAGTCTAGAAAAAGGTATCATTTTGCAATAAATGTCAAAAACATGTTTTATCTAAATAGCTCAAAATATAGTACTGACAAAATTTAGGTAGAGATAATTTATACCTTTCTGTGGCCAAAGTCATCTATGGGTTTCCTCAATTTGCTTTTGTCTGTGAAATAGACTCAATTTGCTTTACCATATGAAGCACAAATTTGAAACAATGTTTCATAAATCTCTGTCACTGAAAATTAATCTTTAATTTACAAATACCACTACCATCCTACGAGCTTTATGTTGCCAGCTTTTAAATTGAGTTACACAACATAATGCTGATTTTCAACCTCACCTGTGAGTAAAGACAAGATGTCAAATAAAATAAGAATATATGAGCCATTATTAAATGTCCCTAAAGATCTTATATATACCCTAACAGGGTTCTAAAATCCTGTTTGTCCAAACAGGGTTGCTTTAATAGAGCACTGAAGATAAGGCATTTAAATTCTGTTCACAGTTGTCTATCATAATAACTCCACTTGGTAAACTTCACACACTGTTCACATCTGTTGCATAATGTAAGGAGCTGTATAAGATCATTTAAACCTTGTTTGAGAAAATACATATTAACAAGAGTAAATTCTCTAATTTTGGACCACTGTTTCAACACTATGTACAAGTCACAAGCCCAGTATGAAATGTAATGAAATTAGGCTTTATAGTATATATTATTAATTGGCCAGTGTCTGGCTATTTCAAAAACGTCCACTTTAAAAATAGATGCTAGTATGTGACCTATAAAATTCTTCTTTCTCTTTATTTAACAACACGCTGAGTACTTATAAGTACAAGGCATTGTGCTAAGTGTTTTACCTATATCATTGTATTTCATTCTCACAACTCTATAAGGCTGTTGTTCTGTTATTAGTCCCTTTTTACAGAGGAGAAAACCATGTCACCAGAAAGATAAATCATTCAAGGTCACACATATAGTAAATATTGGATACATCTTACTTTAACTAGTAGACTTTAGGTCTTTTTAAATTACCCTGATTTGATTATTACACCATGCATACATGATCAAAACATCACCCATAAAAATGTACATCACCCGTAAATATGTACAATTATGCATCAATTAAAAATAAAATAAAAATTTAAAACTAAAATACTTTAGTTTTTAGAACAGTTTAAGGTTTACAGACAATTGACAGAAAGTACAGAAAATGACATACACCCTCTTGTTGCTTCTCCTTTCTCCCCCCGTACATAGCTTCACCTATTATTAAAATCGTATAATAGTATGGTACATTTGTTAGAGTTGATGATACATGACTATTAACTAAAATACATAGCTTACATTAAGGTTTACTTTTTGGATTGTACAGTTACCTGGGATACATGCATAGTATCATGTATCTGCTATTAAAGTATTACTCAGAATAGTTTCACTGTCTTCAAAATTACCTGTGCTTCACATGTTCGTTACTCCTGCCAAATCCCTAGAAACCACTGATTGTTTTACTCTCCCTATAGTTTTGCTTTTTTCTGAATATAGTTGGAATCATACAACATTTAATCTTTTCAGACTGGTTTCTCTCACTAAGTAATATGTATTTAAGGTACTTCCATGTCTTTTCATGGCTGGATATCTCATTTTTTTAAAATCATTTAATAAATGGTATTGAGAAAACAGGCTAGCAATATGCAGAAAGCTGAAACTGGTTGCCTTCCTTACACCTTACACAAAAATTAACTCAAGATGGATTAAAGACTTAAACATAAGACCTAAAACCATAAAAACCCTAGAAGAAAACCTAGGAAATCATGGACAAAGACTTCATGATCAAAACACCAAAAGCAGTAGCAACAAAAGCCAAAATAGACAAACGGGATCTAATTAAACTAAAGAGCTTCTGTACAGCAAGAGAAACTATCATCAGTTTCTCCCCAGAAGGGGAGAAAGTTTTTGCAATCTACCCATCTGACAAAGGGCTAATATCCAGAATCTACAAAGAACTTAAACAAACTTACAAGAAAAAAACAACTCCATCAAAAAGTGGGCAAAGGATATGAACAGACACTTCTCAAAAGGAGACATTTATGCAGCCAACAAACATGAAAAAAAGCTCATCATCACTGGTCATTAGAGAAATGCAAATCAAAATTGCAATGAGATACCATCACATGCCAGTTAGAATAGTGATCATCAAAAAGTCAGGAGACAACAGATGCTGGAGAGGATGTAGAGAAATAGGAATGCTTTTACATGGTTGCTGGGAGTATAAATTAGTTCAACCATTGTGGAAGACAGTGTGGCAATTCCTCAAGGATCTAGAAATAGAAATACCATTTGACCCAGCCATCCCATTACTAGGTATATACCCAAAGGATTACAAATTGTTCTATTATAAAGACACATGCACACGTATGGTTATTGCAGCACTGTTCACAAGAGCAAAGACTTGGAACCAATCCACATGCCCATCAGTAATAGACTGGATAAAGACAATGTGGCACATATACACCATGGAATACTATGCCGCCATATAAAAGGATGAGTTCATGTCCTTGCAGGGACATAGATGAAGCTGGAAACCATCATTCTCAGCAAACTAACACAAGAATATAAAACCAAACATCGCATGTTCTCACTCATAAGTGGGAGTTGAACAATGAGAACACATGGAAACAGGGACAGGAACATCACACATCAGGGCCTGTTGGGGGTATGGGTCTAGGGGAGGAATAGCATTAGGAGAAATACCTCATGTAGATGACAGGGTGATGGATGCACCAAACCACCATGGCACACGTATACCTATGTAACAAAACTGCACATTCTGCACATGTACCCCAGAACTTAATGTTTAATAATAAAAATAATAAATTTTAAAAATCATTGAATAATATTCCACTGCATTGTTCTATCACCAGTTGAAAGGCATCTTTCTTGCTTCCAGGTTGTAACAATTATGAATAAAGCTGCCAGGATATATATCCAGGAGCTCTGTATTAGTTTTCTATGGCTGCCATAAAAAAGTATTACAAACTGAGAGGCTTAAAGCAATAGAAATTTATTGTCTCACAGTTGTGGATGGTAGGAGTCTGAAATCAAGATATCAGCAGGATGGGTTTTCTCTTACAGACATAATAGAGAATTTGTTTCATGCTTATCTCATAGTGTCTAGAGAATTGTCAGCAATCCTTAGTATTCCTTGGCTTGTAGATGCTAATCTCTGCCTTCATTTCACATGGAATTCTCCCCTGCATCATCACATTGTCTTTCCCTTGCTCATGTCTGTGTCTGTGTACAAATTTTCCATTTTTATAAGGACATTAGTCATGTGGTATTAGGGCTAACCCAAATGACCTCATTTTAACTTGGTATCCTCAGTAAAGATTTTATTTCTAAACAAGGTCATATTCTAACGTACTTAGAATAGTACCTTTCTGGGGAGACACAAATTAACCTGCAACAAACACAATAGCTAGATCTTGTGGTGAGACTATTCTTAGCTTCATTTTGAAAAAAAAAATCTTCCAGATTATCTTTCAAAGTGGCTATGCCATATCAAATTCGCACGAACAATGAGAGTTCCTGTGGCCCCACATGCTCATCAGCATTTGGTGTTGTCAGTATATTGGATTTTAGTTATTCTAGCAGGTGTTTAGTGATATTTTACTGGTTTTCATTTGTAATTCCCTGATCAAGTACGACATGGAGCATCATGTCACCATGTTTGCCATCTGTATATCTTCTTTGCTGAGTTGTCTGTTCTCAAAGTATGCCCATTTTTTAATTGGGCAGTTTGTTTTCTTGTTGTTGAGTTTCAAGCATTCTTTGTCTATTTTAGATATGAGCCCCTTATCAGATATCTGTTTTGCAAAGGTTTTTCTCCAAGTTTGCATCCTTTATTTAATTTTCTCAATGGTGTATTTTGCAGATCAGAACGCTTTAATTTTAATGAAGCCCATCTTATCATTTTTGTATTTTTTGAATTATGCTTTTGGTTTGTGTCTAGAAAGTCATTGCTAAACACAGGATCACCTAGATTTTCTTCCATATTATCTTCTAGAGCCTTCATAGTTAGTTTTACATTTAGATCTATGATCTGTTTTTAGTTAATTTTTGTCAAAAACACAAGGTTTGAGTCTATATTCATTTTTTGCATGTGAATAGACTGTACCAGTTTTTGAAAAGACTATGACTTTTGCATCAAATTGTGTTTGCTCTTTTGTCAAAGATCAGTCGACCTCATTTGTATTCAATAGGTCTATTTCTAATTTCTCTATTTTGTCATACAGAATAGGGTTCTCCATTCTCATACAGTTCTCATACAGTTCTCAATTCTCTATTTGTCTATTTCACCAATATCACATTGTCTCTATTACTTACTATACCATTATAGTAGTCTTGAAATCAGGCAGTATCAATCCTCCAACTATTTCCTTTTGATGTCCTTTTAGTTATTCTTTGTCTTTTGCATTTCCGTTTCAATTTTCAAATCAGTTTGTCTATATACACAAAATAATTTTCTAAAATTTTGATTGGGATTGCATTGAATTTATAGATAAAGGTAGGAAGAACTGACATCTTAACAATATCAACTCTTTCTTGACATTAACATGGAATATTTCCATTTATTTAAATTGTTTGATTTTTTAATCAGTTTTATAATTTTTCTCATACACTTCTTGTATGTTTTTGAGAATTTATAACTAAGTATTTCATTTTTGGAAAAATATTTTGTGTTTTTCTAATTTTCATATAAATGACTTTGTGTTTTTTATTTCAAATGCAGTTGTTCACTGCTGATATATAGGAAAGCAACTGACACTTGTATATTAACAAAAAGATTTAGTTGGACTTACAGTTCCACATGGCTGGGGAGGCCTCAGAATCATGGTGGGAGTTAAAAGGTACTTCTTACATGGTGGTAGCAAGAGAAAATGAGAGAGAAGCAAAAGGAGAAACCCCTTATAAGCAAGAATAGCATGGGAAAGACCAGCCTCCATGATTCAATTACCTCCCACTGGGTCCCTCCCACAGCATGTGGGAATTCTGAGAGATACAATTCAAACTGAAATTTGGTGGGGACATAGCTAAACCGTATCACCTTGTATCCTGCCAATTTTCTGTAATCACTCATAAGTTCCAGGGATCGTTTTGTTGATTATTTGGGATTTTCTATATAAACAATAATATCTATGAATTGAGATTATTTTTTTCTTTCCAATTTGTGCACTTTTTACTTCCTTTATTCTTTGCTTTCTTTTTGTTGTTTTAGTGCATTAGCTGGGACTTCCAGTATAGTGTGGAATATGAGTAGTGAGAGGAGATATTCTTGCTTTACTCCTAGAGAGAAAGTTTCTAGTTTGTCACCATTAAGTGTGACACTAGCTATAGTTTTTTGTAAATGTTCTTTATCAAGTTGAATTCCACCAATATTTCTAGTTTGTAGAGAGTTTTTACCATAAATGTGTTCGATTTTTTTCCAAATACTTTTTCTACATCTATTGGTATGATTATGTGATTTTTCTTCTTTAACTTGTTAATGTGATGGATTACATTAATTAATTTTCAAATGTCAAACCAGTCTTGCATACCTAGGATAATTCCCACTTGGTCATAATGTATAATTATTTTTATTTTATTTGCTGATATTTTGCTGAGGACTTTTGCATTTTATTTTATTTGCTAATATTTTATCTGCTAATATTTTGCTGAGGATAGTTGCATTTATATTCATAGGGGATATTGGTTGGTAGTTTCTTGTCTTTTAATGTCATTGTCTGGTTTTGGCATTGGAGTGCATTTGAAACCACAGTCTGATTCCAGAGCCCACAGTCCTAACTACTATATTCTACTATCATACTGTTTTGAGTTTTAATACTTGAGTTTTTATCATGAACTAGGTACTGCTTGATGTTTCCACATATATTACTTTTTTTGGATCATATAGTAGTAGAAAAGATAATCCTGGCAGAAGCAAGCAAATGTGCCTCATTTCTAAAATGGGTGTAATAATAGTGTTTTCCCCATGAGATTTTTGTGAGGAATAAACTATGCAGTGAATGACAAAAACCCGATACGCTTAAACACTTCACAAACATATAATGTGTTATTGAGATAACTCAAATCACAACTGAATTATTTTATGCTCCAAACGAATATATATATAAAATACTGTACTACTTAGTAGCATAGTGTTTGATGCATAGTTCATATTTAACAAATCTTGTTGAATCAAATGCATAAATATTTTAGACAATAGTTATAAATTTTCCTTACCTCTTTTTAAGCAAAATTAAGATTGGAAGCTTCAAAGTTACTATTACCGGTGATGACAGCTAAAGGAGATATATAAAATATTTTGAATTTTAGTAATTAAAAAAAGTAGCAAATGATCACATTTTTTGATGCAAAATATATACATAAATTTCAACTATCACTATACAGACAAATATCTTTTTGAAATGAGCATAAATACCCCATAAAATGTTCTACTTCATAAATAGAGAATGTCTTTTCAGATTAATTATGATGATACTATAAAAGAGCATGTGAATCTCTCATCAATATGTATTTTTAGTAATTTATTCATGTGAAAATGCCATGGACAAAAAGACTGATGCTTCCAAAGCAATCACACTGTAACACATTTTCTCAGGTACCCACCATCCCTGAGCACTGAGATTAAAAATATGACACTTTTCACCATGGCACGGTAGAAGAAATCTATAGGCCCAATCATAGTTCTTAGCAGACGTAGAAAGGATCATGCCTCTATTATTGCTGAAATTTTAATGTGAGGCATAACTATCTATTTTAGGATCAAGAAAACCTTTGTAATCATGAACCTACCTCTGACCTCCTAACATGTTACTCATTAGAGGAAAGGAATGAGGCGTTCCAGAGCAGGGGTTAACTAACTGTGTCCAGTCTCTACATTTTTATTGTACAATTCATGAGTTAATAATGTTTTTAACATTTTTTTAAAGGTTATGAAAAAGGGGGAATATGAGACACAGATCATGGCCCTCTAAGCCTAAAGTACTTACTATGTGCCTTTTTACCTAATACATCTTTTACAGTGATGAAAATCTTCTGTACCTCTGCTGTTCAGTATGGTAGTTACAAAAACAAATGTAGCCACTGAGTAGTTGAAATGTGACTAGCGCAACTGAGGAAATGAATTTTAGTTGCATTTAATTTTAATTAATTTAAATTTAAATAGCCACATGTATCTGGTGGCTACCAAATTGGACAGCACAGCTTTAGTGCACCATCTCTCCTGTCCCAATAGTTCTGAACCATCAAAACCCCAAAGCAATAGATGAGGTAGAGGCCACTAAAACCTGATGTGTCCTTAGCTATTTAGCTCATCTAACTCATCCAAAAACTTTTTCCTTTCTGCCATTTTTTATCCTCTTTGATTACACTTCTCTCATTTCTTTCCAATGTATCTTCAGACATGTTACTATACCATTTACCTTGTGTTTTAAGTGGAATGCAGAACAGAAAGGCAAGTTAAGACCCGCTTCAGGTCCTGCAAGACCAAGTCAAAATTCTAAATCACTGCCCTTAAAGGAGTGTGGCAAATGGAGGTTAGAGTCTTTTGGTACTTGATTGAAGGATATGTGTATTCCTCTGATGGATTATGAATTGATCACTATGTACAAAGCAATTTCTGTGTGAAATTCTGAGTTCCAAACTGTTGACTTAAAAACTGGCCACACATTTTTGATAAATCAGGAATCAATTACGTATAGTTTACAATAAGCAATTACTTATACGTTTAGGTTTCTACTATTTTTTTTTTCACTAAACTTTGTTGTAACAGGTCTCAAAATTCTGTGACAGATTTTTGGTCAAGTTGTTTCCGTTATAAAGTACTGATTTTAGGCTGGACACAGTGCCTCACACCTGTAATCCCAGCACTTTAGGAGGCTGAGCCGGTGGATCACCTGAGGTCAGGAGTTTGAGACCAGCCAGGCCAACATGGTGAAACCCCATCTATACTAAAAATACAAAAAAATTAGGCAGGCACAGTGACAGGTGTCTGTAGTCACAGTTACTAGGGAGGCTGAGGGAGGAAATTTGCTTGAACCCAGGAGGTAGAGTTTGCATTGAGCTGACAAAATGCCCCACTGCATTCCAGCCTGGGAAACACAGTTAGACCCTGTATCCAAAAAAAAAAAGTACAGATTTTAAAAACTCACAACTTAAAACTGCCACATGCCCCCCAAGAAAAATATAAGTGGTCCACAAAACATTCTTCTTTCCTTCAGAAGGTTTTATGAGGCATTGTTATCATTAACCCTTTAATCAGTCTTTTACTATTAAATTTAAATGGCCTTAAATGGCCAAACAGTTGCTGAGACCATTCCTCCAACACTGATTAAGACTGGGGTGGCAAGTGTTAGGGATAATATTCACTTAGCCTTCTGGACTTTCTAGGCAGACTTGGTGACCTTGCCAGCTCCAGCAGCCTTCTTGTCCACTGCTTTGATGACACCCATGGTAACTCTCTGTCTCATATCATGAATGGCAAGGCAACCCAAAGGAGGAGAGTCTGAGAAGCTCCCAACACACATGGGCTTGCCAGGAACCATATCAACTGATGGCAATATCGCCAGACTTCAAGAATTCAGGGCCATCTTTCAGCTTCTTACCAGAATGGCAATCAATCTTTTCCTTCAGCTCAATAAACTTGCATGCAATGTGAGCTGTGTGGCAGTCCAGTACAGGGGAATAGCCAGCATTGATTTGGCCTGGATGGTTCAGGATAATCACCTGAGCAGTGAAGTCAGCTGCTTCCAATGGTGGATCGTTTTTGTTGTCACCAGTGACATTGCCACGATGAACATTTTTGACAGGCACATTCTTGACATTGAGGGCCACATTGTTCCCAGGAAGAGAGTCACTCAAAGCTTCATGGCACATTTCAACAGACTTTACTTTAGTTGTAACATTAACTGGAGCAAAGGTGATCACCATACCAGGCTTGAAAATGCCAGTCTCCACTCCACCAATAGGCACAGTACCCATATCACTAATTTTGTAGACATCCTGGAGAGGCAGAGACAAGGGCTTGTCAGTTGGACAAGCTGGTGCTAGGATGCAGTCCAGAGCCTCAAGCAGCGCGGTTCCACTGGCATTGCCATCTTTATGAGTGACTTTCCATCCCTTGAACCGAGGCATGTTAGCACTTGGCTCCAGCAAGTTGTCACCATTCCAACCAGAAATTGGCACAAATGCTACTGTGTGGGGTTGTAGTTAATTTTCCTAATGCAAGTGCTGACTTCCTTAATGATTTCCTCGTATTTCTTCTGGCTGTAGGGTGGCTCAGTGGGATCCATTTTGTTAACACCAACAATTAATTGTTTCCCACTCAGTGTGTAAGCCAGAAGGGCATGCTCATGGGTCTGCCCATTCTTGGAGAGACCAGCTTCAGATTCACCAACACCAGCAGGAACAATCAGGACAGTACAGTCAGCATGAGATGTCCCTATAATCATGGTTTTGACAAAGTCTCTGTGTCCTGAGGAATCAATGATAGTCATGTGGTATTTGCCAGTCTCAAATTTTTGAAGGGAGATACCAATGCTGATATCACATTCATGTTCAGCTTTCAGTTTATCCAAGAGCCAGGCATACTTGGACGAGCCTTTTCCCAACTCGGCAGCCTCCTTCTCAAATTTTTCAAGGGTTCTTTTGTTAATGCCACAGTATTTGTAGATCAGATGGCCAGCAGTGGTGGACTTGCCCAATCTACGTGTCCAGTGTCAACAATGTTGATATGACTGTGTTCATTCCCATTTTGGCTCTTGGGGTCGTTTTCACAACACTTGTTTTCTGGCAGCAAACCCATTGGGGGAAAAAAAGCTCTACTATTTTTACAGAACACTTTTTGTTTCCTTGTTAATTCTAAGGGAAAATATACTAGTCTATTGTTGTAAATATCAAAGGATTCTTTCAAAAAATGCAAATGTGCTCTGTTTCAGTAGGTCTCAGATGAAACCAAAAACCTTTCTTTTTGATAAGTACACTTAAGCTAAGCTGATATTGGCAGAGGAGATTGACAGCTCACCCATTTAGTAACACAGTATTAACAAATCCAGAGAAAGATTTGTAGGGAAGTAAGTCAGAACCATAGACTAAGTAAATCTTAGGACTATCAATTTTCTACATTATGAGACCTTATGCTTTCATGTTTGTACATTCTGTTTCTTGGGTCTTATATTCCTCGAAAATGACTACTTTTCATTTTTGTCATCTACTTTAGGAAAAAATCAAATATCCCTTCTTCTGTGAGACCTTCCTTGAATTCCCAAGAAAAATTTGGCTTTCTTTTTTAAATATTATGAATTGCACTTTGTAAACTCTATCAGAGTCTATCACATTGTATTAAGTTTATTTCACACTCAGAGGAGTCATGTCTTATCATGTAAGTAATTTCGTACCTAAAATATTTTATAGTGCATAATTAATGCTCTATAATGTTTGATAAACAGAAAATGAGAAAAAAATTAGAGCTGACTATAGTTAACTGACATTTTACTTAGACATGTTAAATACTTACCCTCCTTGCCAGTTTTTAAATTATAATTTTAGTCATACAATTTAAGGTATCAGATTTTAATCTTAAAAAATCCTCAAGGCAAACTAAAAACAGCTTAAAAAATTGCTTTAGCATTCACTTTATGTCATCTTTCATTCCAAGTCTATAGACTAGGAATTAAAAATTTAAGCCAAGCAAACATATAAATAAAAAGAGATGGTATTTGTAATGAAATGGAAAAGTACATTCCCTCTCTATGAATATAGGAACTTCATGAGAGCGGAGACCTTTTATATTTCCAATTCCTACATCAGTGCCTGACATAGAATTAGTTTTTAATAAACATTTGTTCACTAATTGGCAAGATGGATGCATAAATAAATGGGTATATGGATACCATGTGAGGCAGGAGGCCCAACATAGTCAGAGCTTTGAATTTTCAAGAAATACCAGACATCTAGATAGTCAAATAAATATAATTTTTACACATTTTAAAATTCAGAAAAAGAACAAAGAAAAACAAAAATATGCAGACTGAATAAAACTTATGAAATGCAGCCTATGGATCATGAATTTACAATATCTAATAAAAACAAGTAGCAGGAACAAATATTTGTGCAGTAATACAAATCATGAAATATATTTAGTTAGGTTATGTGGGAATTTTTTACAACTTCATATATGATACAAATACTCTGCATGTCAAATCAGCTAGTGCTTTGGTACTTGTTTACCCTTGACAATCTCTTCTTTTCTGAAGTGGCTTTATTCTATCAGAGTGACACTTTCAAAATCAATCACAATCTTCTCAACCTGACAGATTAAACAGTTTACTGAAAGAAGAATTGGAACACAACATTACATTTAAAACATTTTCCAATGCTACATTTTTTTCAATAGTTTATTTCATTAACCATAAGCTTCAGGGCAAGATTTTCTGTGTAATGCATGTGCATTATGTCTTAGGACTTAAAATTATAGTTCCAGTTTGCTGATTCCCAAATCAATTAATTCAAGAAGTGAGAATTAGTTTTTGTGCCAAAGTGATTGTTTCTCCTGGAGTTCCTTTTGAACTATAAGTCTATCTTCAATGCATTTCTTTGTCAAGCAAAAATATAAAATGGATAATGGATAAATGTTGACAATATCATTCAATCATTTTTAAGTAGTTGTCAAATGCTCTCTTTAAAAAGCTTCTCAAAGGGAAATGGCTATGTCTAGAGTAAGTGATACAAGGCATCATAAAAATATGCCAAATGATTATTATCTGCCAAAAATGGCTAGTAAAGGAAATGAAAATTCTACTCTTGAAAAAAAGAAAAGAACAGACCCACTCCTTTACAGTCTTTGGAAGGAGTCTGCATGCAGTAAAATTGTATGGGAAAATGAAATTTGTGCTCACATAAATGTTTGGAAACTCCATGGTTCTATTCATTAGAAGGACAATGTACCAAACAATTGACTGAATTTTTTAATTTTTCTGAATATTTCACTATTATTTTTATTCAGCCAAATTATCCCAGAAAAAGAACATATTAAAAATACAACACAAAACCCTTAGATAAACTTTTAAAATACTAACCACTGCCAAATTATTGGGAGAAACTTTGTATATACAAACCAGTGATAATTTCAGTTATGAAAATTTTCTTCAGGAAGCTAAAGGCCATTAAAGTTTCTATTGCTTTACATTACTTAATAATTATAACTTTTTTCAACTGCATGTTAATTTGGACCATTAGAGAGCTAGAAGACTTTTGTTTTTGTTTTCCTGTGTTTAGGACAAAGAAATTTAAGGCATAATACTTCATTTAATATTCTCTCAAAGATTCTCTCTCAAAGAAACAAAAACACAGGAATTCAAGTGAATTATAACTATCATTCAAGGAATAATTATTGAATAAGAAAGTGTTAATAACTTTGGCTGGACAGATGGCAAACCTAAATACTGTGAAGTTAAAAAGAGGGCCTTAGATATCAATTATTCTGTTTTTCAATCAATTCATTGATTCTTTTGATTATATCTTATATAAAGTTTCAATTCTAATACTCCAGTTAACAGAGAGTTCTCTACCTCCCCATCCAATCAATTCTACCTTTAGAACATTCTAAATGTTAGAAAAGTCTTTTTGACAAAGATATAAATTTACCCACAATTTCCGACTTATTTTTCCCACCTGAAATTCTAGGTTAATTTTGTTATACTCCAGTGATAATTTACAGAATTAACTGAAAGCCTGAAATAGAGTGTTACGGAAGTCCACTGTACATCATAACAGTCCACCACAAAATGATGGTCAACAAGGATTTGAAATACATATGTGGTACATTTTGTGTCAGATTAACAAAATAAAGATTATGAAAACGTTTGCAATGAAAAAATTTGTCGTGTTTTTCTCACACGTTTCTGTGGGAGGGGTGGGAATCAATGAGAAGTCTGACTCACATGTATATGGACACAATACACTTTCACTTTATAAATAGTGTTCATGGTGATTTCTTAGATGCACCTAATGAGTACAACATCATAATCACAATAAACTCTGGTAAGATTAAACATTGGGATAACTTCTGAAAAGCATCCCAACCATTTGCCATTATTATAGGGTTCTCATCAGTTTTTACAACTGAATCTCTGTTAATTCTTGTGATTAAGATGGGCTTGAAGTTCCTCCCAAATAATTAAGCTTTAGACAGGCTCATTCTTGACTCTAGCTAGGCCCCTTGACCTCCCTTTTCTTAGAGCATTTACTTCAGAAAACTTTAAATTGTAAATCCTTTATCTGCCCCTTTGAGATGTAAATCCTCTAAAAGCCTCTTACCAGTTTCTCAACTCTGGATTGTCTTTCTCAAGGATCCAGGAGCCATCCCTTTGATACGTAATTATAAAAGAAGATAAAGTTTTACCTCCAGGTCTCTGTAAGAACCTAGGAGCCTAACTTCCTGAGTGGGTGGCTTGCTCCCAATTGTAAAACTACCTCCTGTCACAAATATAAAAGAAAGTTTACTTTTCCTTAGAGTAAAGCCAATTAGCCAATACAAATGGCCTATGTTTTCCCTCTTACTCCAGTGCTTAAAACTCTCTCACCCCTTGTTTCAGCAAAGTTGAGTTCAGATTGTATTATGGTCTTGCTCTCCAATTGTAATGGTCTTGAATAAAGTTTTCTTTACTTATTTAACTTTGTCCAGTGCAATTTTTGCTTTGACACACACACAAAATACTTCTTCAGATTTGTAGTCATACTTTCTAGGACAGAAAAAAAATACTCCTTCAGATTTGCAATCATGAAAAAGCCAACTAGACAGAGCAGCATTTGATAAAGATAAAAACAGAAGCTGCACTTTGAGTAAAGGCTTCTATCAGTCATATAAATTAGCATGAAGCTTGAAATTCTTAATTTAAACAAGGTCTACATGTAATTAGTCATGGGCAAGGAAAAAATTTAAGAAAAATTGTTACATCGCCCTATAGAACTAGTACTACCTTTTCTAGACTGCCAAAACTCACTCATCACATGGCTAATACTGGAGCTTCGGCCAACATTAAAAAATGCTAAAGAAAATGTTGCCATCTGGTAAAAAAGGTAAAGGTGGTGGGTTGTAGGCTTTTTCAATTCTCATGAGACTTTACATAGCCTGTTTAACTAAAATGAACATATCCAGATTTTAAAAATTCTGTATTTTATTTTAATACATTTAAAGTAATTCACTAGGTTATTGTACTCTACTTTTAGCATTCTTACATTATTATATTGACTAATTAAAAAGTGGTCTGGCATATATGCAGCTCTATGCAAGTGTAGGGTGTAGCTGTAACTATTTATATATTATGCTGCCTTTCCATTACTGTAATTTCATGTATTACATGCCTGATCAGTTTTAATTTAGCTGACGTGTACTTCAAGTTATTTTAAAATTGTGTTTTAAAGCATGTATACTTTTCTCAAAGTGTTATGCTATACCATACAATCTCATTACTGTCTTGGCAGTTTGACCACTTGAAAACCATCTAAATTTTCATCTTTTTGTTGATTAGTAGGGAGAGTCTTAGTTTACAGTTAAAGACTGTGTGTGACTAATGTCCATCATTATTAGATGGGACTGAATTAAAATCAATAATCCTTTTATTTGCAGTAGATCTCTTTGTCTTAATTGCTGATTTAGTAGTTAATTGCGAAAATCTTTACTAATCATCTCAAATAGCTCTAAGAAACGTTGATGAATGAGATTGTTCTCTAGAAATAATTTTCCCAACTACATATGTCAGATCCAAGGAAAGATGAATAGAATGAGTGACGAAATCCACTGGTTCAATGGTGTCCCTCAGCCACACAATCAAACATAACATACACATAAAAATATGTATGAGGAATTCTTGATATTAATGACAATTCTGAGCAATAGGACTCTCAAAAATTGGGGGAAAAAAACTAAAAAAGTAATTTTCCCTATAATTTTCTATTTTTACTTTCTAAATCCAGCTGCCTTTTGCTTGACTTCTCCTCGTCTCTCTGCCATTCACTTCTTACTTGCCACTGAGATAACTGTTATTAGGGAAAGATTGCTAATGGTTGCAATGGCATAAATCCTCCAAAATTAAACATCTGATCTCATATGCGTTAGTCTCCTTTTTGCTAATTTACAAATCACTGCCCTTCATGGTATTTACAGAAAGATTTCTCATTTTAAATGTGTGTTATTTGAAATAGAAACTTGGCTAACTTAATGAGAAAATCTCTCTTCATAGAGAAAATGGGAAGGAAAATAACATTTACTGTAGCCCCAAAGTTGCAAAATATTGTACTAGGTACTCAAAGTATAATATTTATTATAATTCTGACAACTACTATGAGATGTGCTTATTATTATTTCCACATTATATATGAAGAAACTAAGGCTCAAAGTTGTTAGGTAACTTGCTCAGAGACAAACTTCTAGCTAATGAATAATAAAACAAGTATTTGGAACCTGATTTGAATCCATACTTTTAGTCCCCCCAGCAACAAAATGCATCTGTGGGATAATCTATCTGAAATAAAAACATTAGGATTGAAATATGTGCTTTGAATTCAGTATGTTTGGAGGCAAACTGAAATGTATTCAGGTCAAAATTCTTGAAATGTGATCAATAGTGTCTACTCATGTTTCACTACCTGTGCAATTGTGTCCTAAATTATAACTACAAAATTCACCAGGAACCATGGAATATTTTAAAGTTTTAAGGGAAACACAATGATACTTAACATCTGTCAGATACTGCAAACCATTAGGTTGAAGTAGTTCAATTTTAACAGCAGATTATACTACATTCCTTTCAATGGCATACCTTTGCAGTTTTGTTTTCAGTAATTACTACAATGATAAGCAAGTAACCAGTAAAAAATCACAGTGTGGAACACATAAAATGGGGGTCCTGGCTGTGTCTAGTCTGGATCTAATATATGAGAAGTTGTGCAGTATTCACTAGATACATACATATCACTAGTAAGTAGTCATGCTTATCTAAAAATTAAATGTAATATTATTTTTATAACTTATGTGTATTATTTTCCTTAAACATCTACCAAGTTGTTAGGACTGAGCATTTATAAAGTTATGTAGACTCCATTGCTTAATAAATGAAACTCTAAAATATTCCTTTCAGTCTTATAACACTGTGAAAACATAACTAAAACTCAATGAAATGAAAAGCTTGAGAATCTCTGGAAACACTGAGCTTCCTCTTACTCTGCAATAAAGTTACAGAAACTTGTACATGTAAGTTAATTATGTGAGTAAACTAGAAATAAATGAAGATTTGTCTAATTATGCTTCAATCTGTTGTACTTTAGAATTAAGATCAAGGTAATCTCATAGAAGACCGTATTTCAAAGAAATATTTATTTCAAAACATTTCAAAGCACAAGTATATTATCAAGCGTTTTGAGGTTGTGAACTTTCCTTCTGAGCTGGGCACTGCCCCCAGTGCTGCAACATTGTTAAAGGAAAGAGAAAAATGAACTCTAAATTCCAGTTCTGTATTTTGCATATTATGGAAACCTCAAAATTAGTAATGCTGTTCTCAGAATGAACAGAATTCAGAGGAACCCTGTTCCATATTATTGTATTGTGAGGATTAAAAACAATGTGAACCAAGGTCTATGACAGTTCCAAAATCTATGTCTAACAAACATTAGCAAACATTGCCAAACACCAATGTTTATTACTCCCTCTGGAGCCCATCTCCACTGCATAAAGGATCAATAATTAATACTCAGACCTCATATGCAAAGAATTGCAAACATTGCCTTCTATTTCATTTTACCCTAAATGTGCACTGTAGATGAGGAAACCAGAATCTCAGATGACTTCCCCACTGCTTTATTCATTATCTATCTGGTCAGGGTTCATAGTGATCGTCTTTGGGTCATTTCTATCATTTCTCAACAGACACCTCATCCCCAGTCTTTTTTATCTGCCCTGCCACCAGATACAAGTCTAATCTCCCTTAAACACAGATCTAAACATGCCTTCATGGCTCCCTATTGCCTACAGAATAAAGTCCAAATTATTGAGTCTAATCATCAAGGCCCTTCATTACAAAGCCAAACTCTGATTCGAGTTCTGTAAATTTAAGCAAGTTTCTTGTCCTCTACACTCCTCAATTTCCTCATCTGAATATAGGAAAATAATAGAATCTTCCTGAAATGATGACAGTGAAGAGTAAATAAATATTTAGGCCAGTATTTGATGCAGAGTAAATAATGTTTAAGTGTGCAACAAACAGAATTGCATGATACTCTCTGAACAAATTCCACATTTTTGGATGCCTGTGATTTTTCTTATGTTTCTCCTGTACTTAAATTCCCTTTCTAAGCTTATCTTCAGCCAAAATCTTTACAAATTCTATCAGCCTATCAAAATCTTCACAATAAATTTTTCCTTTTCCCTCTTATGGAAATTGATTTCTATCTTCCATTTTACTGGTCATTTTCCACCTGATATGACTATCTGCTCCTTTCTTTTTCCAGCCCTACTCACAGTTTATAAGCAAATATATCTTTCTTGGCTAAACTATTTAGAGTCTGTTATTAAAGTTCTAGAAACCCATGTATATATTTGGTCACCCTGTACACACAGATTAGAAAATCTAGCATATCACTGATTCAAAAAAACAATTACATAATTAACAAATAAATGAATGAACATGTATCTACTCTCAAATAGAGGTTTCCTTTTCATCTAAAGTATACTATAGTTTCTTTCACTGACGGATGTTCCCCCAATGTGTTCTAGTATTATGTGTCTTTAATACTGTCCATTTTGTTTACAAAATTATATCGAGATAATGTTATATTAAAATATGACTCCAATTTGTTAATTATGTAATAGATAATAGTGAAACAAGATGTAATACCTATTTGCTTTATTTTATTATGATTGAATAATGAACTAAAATCACTAAAGCTAGCTCATAACTAAAGATAGCTTATGTTGAAATGTTTATATATAACATTATCAGATGTCTTTGAAGAATATTTAAGAAAATGTGAATTGTTGTAGAATCTCAGCTTAAAAATATTGTGCTTATTTTGACTATAGCCCCTGTATTTTTTTTTCCATGATACAAATGTGCTAGCATATTACTGGATATTTTTTTCAGGTTTTCAGAGGAAACTCAACGGGTTGGCCAGAAAATACAAACAATAACTTGGGTGCAAATATATTACACTAGATAATAAGAAAACTAAAAACAAAAAATTAAACAATATATTGTTTAGGGATACTTGAGTACGTAATGAAATTATAGCAGTGCCTTGAGTAACATTGTTTTGTGCAATGTTGCTTAGTTTTAAACTTGCTGAGAAAAAAATTCCATTCTTGGCAGGGCCACTGTGAGGAGTTTGCAAGTTTTCTCCATGTCTGTGTAGGTTTTCTTGTGTACTACAGCTTATTCCCACATTCCAAAGATGTGCACGGTTAGGTGACTTAGCATGACCAAATTGTCCCAGTATGAATGAGTGTGTGTATGTACGTGTGCACCCTGTAATGGAATGGCATCCCGTCCAGGGTTGGTTTCCATCCTATCCCCTGAGCTTCTAGGATAGGCTTTGGCCATCCTTCACCCTAAACTAGAATAAGTTGGTTGGAAAATGAATGAATAAATTAATATAAATTATTGCAAAATAAAAATCTGCAAGATATAAAATAATCATACAAATGCATGACAAATTATGTGGTACAAAAGTGCTGAGTGAGCCTCCCATATTCATTATTGTGTCTCTTTGAACTACGTGGTTATAGGGGTAATCCTTAAAATTTTTCTTTGCAAACATTGATTTCTCCATTTAACCCATCGTCATCACTCACTTATCCACCAAAAATTGGGTAAATGACTATCTTACTTGTTCTTATTAATATTTCTTAAATGTATATAGAGCTCACATTTATTTCTATGTTTAATATTAGAAGTGTTTGGGGTCTTTATTAAGAAGTTTGGTGACATTTTTGTGACCAGAAATGTCATGGAACTTGTTTAGTTAAATTAGCCTAGATAAAATTGGTTTCATCATACATCATTTTGCTCAAAGTTGTAGTTTCAAAAAACCTACCAACAAAGTTAAGTGAGGACTTATTGTATCAGAAACATTCAAGGGAGGATAAACAGAAAATTCAGTATAGAGATTGCTCCAGGGAATTGCAGAACAATGGGATGTGAAGGACACAGGACAAGAGTAAAGTTACTGGTAATACTGAGTTCTTAGTTGTGTGATGGGTCTAGAGATGTCTTAATATTTTCTGTTTTTAATACACATAAAATAAATAGTATTATTTTTATTCAAAATGTTAAATATTTAATAGATTGAAAACCATTGAGCAACATTGAAAAAATGAAGAAAGATGATGAGAAAGAAAAATAAGAGAAGAATTGAATGAAGTAAAGCCACACAAAGCAAAGAAAGGATTTTTCCAAACTCTGTAGAATAAAATTGGCATCTGAACAAGCCAGAAAACCTAGGATTGCTTACATTTTATTCTTGTGTATGGTTACTCTCTATTATAGGAAGTGATGATGGGTTTTCCATTCATACGTGTAAAATACAATTTTCTTTTAAAATAAATATATTTATCTAAAAATTTTAAACCCCAGGTATTTTTTAAAATTGCTAGTAGTTTGAACCTTAAAATTTTTTTAAGTAAAGAACCATTATATCAGCAAATATTTTTCAGAAGCCAGACTCTTGCAGACTCTTGACAGTAAGACTACATATAGTCTTATATTTTATTATATATATACAAAATATATATATATAATATCAACATTAAGTTAACAAATATTTTTCAGGAACTAGACTCTTGCAGACTCTTGACAGTAAGACTATATATATATATATACACACACACACACACACACACATATATATACTTATATATCTTATTGTATATATTATAAATATATTGTATATATAAAAATATATAACATATAACATTTTATATATACACATACACACACACACACACACACACACACACACATACACACACACACTTTTTTTGTTTGTGACAGAGTCTCTGTTGCCCAGGCTGGAGTGCAGTGATGTGATCTCGGCTCTCTGCAACTTCTGCTTCCCAGGCTCAAGCAATTCTCATGCCTCAGCCACCTGAGTAGCTAGGAATATAGGCGCGCGTCACCACGCCAGACTCATTTTTGTATTTTTAGTAGAGACGAGGTTTCATCATGTTGGCCAGGCTGGTCTCAGACTCCTGACCTCAAGTGATCCACCCGCCTCAGCCTCCCAAAGTGCTGGGATTACAGATGTGAGCCACTGCGCCTGGCAGGTAAGACTATTTTTAATACTGGGAAAAATCATTTTTGTTAAAAAAAAAAAAAAGCCAGTGGAATTCTGTAGCATTTCAGAAATGGATACTTTTCTCCTAATATTTGCCTTTCTTCCAAATTCATAGATTTCCCTCTAATACGTAGTTGGACCATGGTGTCCCAGAACAGAAGCCACATTTCACATCCTACCTCGTAGCAATATGGAATGGAGTAGACCTATGAGTCCTGGCAATGAAATGTAAACAAAAAAACATAGTATACAATTTCTGGAACATGCACTTCTGACTGGCTAGAATGAGCGTACAGTGTTAGAAGTGAAGCATTCATCTCCTGCCATGTGTTCATATTGGGAACCCTGGTCTTTACAGAGAGAAAAGAGAAAGTAATGTGGTTTTCCGACACCGTGTAGCCTCATAGCATCCTTCAAGTGACGTCTTCCATACTCTTGATAAAGAAATACACTTCTCATCCTTATTAAAACCATTGTATGGGTTTTTTGTTGTTGTTGTTAGCTGTAGTCAAACCTAATCCAATTAATACACATACACAAGCAATCAGATTGCCTTGTTCATTTTTTCCTCTTTCTTTTTTTGGACAACTTTGTAAATCTAAGAGTAAAAGTGATAAATAGTCCCTTAAATTCCTACCCATGATGTCGTTATTATTTGACTTCCAAAAATACAATTCTTTTAGATTTTATTTATTTAAAATTGGAAATATATTACCAACTACTTAAATTAAAATGAGATAATTATATCATGCCAAATATGGATTAGAATTATTTTGGCCTACTTCAGTTGCATCTAGCAATTTTAAGACAATGTGGATTCCTAGAATTCTAAGCTGGACCAACCACATTATTTTGTTGTTGCTTATATAATTTCAACTTTTATTTTAGATTCAAGGTCTATATTCGCAGGTTTGTCATCTGGGCATATTGAGTGCTGCTGAGGTTTGGGATATGCTTGCTCTCATCACCCTGGTAGTAAGCATAGTACCTAACAGTTATTTTAGTTTTTCAACGCTTGCCCTCCTTCCTTCCTATCTCCTTAATAGTCTCTACTGTCTGTTGTTGCCATTTTTATGTCCATGAGTATCCACTGTTTAGCTCTCACTTATAATAAGTGAGAACATGAGGTATTTGGTTTTCTGTTTCTGTGCTAATTTGCTTAGAATAATGTCTTCCAGCTGCATCCATGTTGCTGCAAAGGATATTATTTCATTCTTTTTTATGGCTGTGTAGTATTCCATGGTGTATATGTACCACATTTTCTTTATTCAATTCACCACTGATGGGCACCTAAGTTGATTCCATGTCTTTACTATTGTGAATAGTACTGTGATGAATATTTTAGGGCATGTGTCTTTTTGGTAGAAGAATTTATTTTCCACTGGGTATATGCCCAGTAATGTGACTGCT
Organism: Cacajao melanocephalus; assembly: GCA_963573385.1. Classification (NCBI taxonomy): domain Eukaryota; kingdom Metazoa; phylum Chordata; class Mammalia; order Primates; family Pitheciidae; genus Cacajao; species Cacajao melanocephalus. The sequence continues at coordinate 40,425 of CAUYLG010054547.1, read as the reverse complement.
GGGTGAAATGATAGCTCTGTTGCAGATCCTTGGAAAAATCTCCTAACAGTTTTCCACAGTGGCTGCACTAATTAACATTCCCACCAACAGTGTATCATGTTCCCTTTTCTCTACAGCCTCACCAGCATCTGTTATTATTTGACTTTTTAATAATAGCCATTCTGACTTGTATGAGATTGTATCTCACTGTGGTTCTGACTTGCATTTCTCTGATGACTAATGATGTTGAGTATTTTTTCATATGTTTCTTGGCCACTTGTCTGTCTTTTGAGAGGTATCTATTCATGTATTTTGCCTAATTTGTAATGCAGTTACTTGCTTTTTGATTCTTGAATTAAGTTCCTTTTAGATTCTCAATAGCAGACCTTTGTCACATGCCTTGTTTGTATTTTCTGCAATTCTATAGGTTGTCTGTTTACTCTGTTGATAGTTTCTTTTGCTGTGCAGAGGCTGTTGAGTTTATGAAGTCCCACTAGTCAAGTTTTGTTTTTGTTGCAATTGCTTTTGAGGGCTTGATTATAAATTCTTTCCTAAGACTGATGTCCAGAATAGTATTTCATAGCTTGTCTTCTAGGATTCTTATAATTTGAGATCTTACATTTAAATATTTAATTCATCTTGAGTTAAATTTTGCATATAGTAAGAGTGGTTCAGTTTCATTCTTCTACATATGGCTTGTCAGCTATCCCAACGCCATTTATTGAATAGGGAGTCCTTTCTCTATTGCTTGTTTTTGTCAACTTTGTTGAAGATCAGATGGCTGCAGCTGTGTGGCTTTATTTCTGGGTTCTCTATTTTGTTCCGTTGGTCTATATGTCTTTGTTTTTGTACCAGTACCATGCTGTTTTGGTTATGTGTTATAGCATAGTTTGAAGTCAGGTACTGTGATGCTCCATCTTTGTTCCTTTTGTTAGGAAAGCTCTGGCTATTCAAGCTCTCAAAAACAGCTCGTGCTGTTTTGGCCTTTTGTTAGAAAAGCTCTGGCTGTTGAGGCTCTTTTTTGGTTCTATATGAATTTTAGAATAGTTTTTCTAGTTCTGTGAAAGATAACTTCGGTGGGCTTGATAGGAATACCAATGAGTCTATAGATTGCTTTGAGCAGTTTGGTCATTTTAATGATATTGATTCTTTCAGCCATGATCATGGAATGCTTTTCCATTTGTCTGTGTCATCTATGATTTCTTTAAATAGTGGTTTGTAGTTCTCCTTGTAGAAATAGTTCATCTCCTTGGTTAGATGTATTCTACATATTTTTTTTCTGCAGCTATTGTAAATGGGATTGCATTCTTGATTTGGTGCTCAGCTTGAATATTATTGTTTTATAGAAATGCTACTGCTAGTTTTATGCTAATTTTATACCCCGAAACTTTATTGAACTTGTTTATTAGTTCCAGGAGCCTTCTGGTGGAGTCTTCAGGATTTTCTAGGTATAGAATCATATTGTCAGTGGAGAGAGATAGTTTTCCTTCTTCTTTCCTATTGGATGCCTTATATTTCTTCCTCTTACCTGATTGCTCTGGCAAGGTCTTGTAGTACTATGTTGAATAGGAGTGGTGAGAGAAGTCATCCTGTCTTGCTCCAGTTCTTGAGGGGAATGCTTGCAGCTTTTGCCCATTAAGTACAATGTTGTCAATCATATTTTTCTCCCAGGAACTATAAAGTTGAACAGAGCTATACAACCTTCTTGTGATGGTTAACTTTATGTGTCAACTTGACTGGGTCATATGACATCATTTTTAGGTGTATCTGGATGACCCCTACATCATTTTTAGGTGTATCTGGATGAGATTAACCCCTAAATGGGCAGCCTGAGTAAAGCAGATCACCCTACCCCATCCCCAATGTAGTGGGCCCCGTCCCATGTTTTGAAGACCTAAAGAGAATAGAATAAAAGGCTGAGTAAGAAATAATCTCCCACTCCCTGACTGTCTTCAAACTGAGACATTGGTGTCCTCCTGCCTTCAGACTCAGACTTCATTTGGAAAAATACCATTGGGTCTCCTGAGTCTGGACTTCTCAGTCTCCATAAAAATGTGAGACAATTCCCTACAATAAATCTTTCTCTGTCTCTCTCTCCCTTTCTCTCTTTCTGTCTGTCTGTCTCTCTACACACACAAACACACACACACACGAGCTGAGTTATGCCGTGGCATGGCAGTACTTTAGCAAAGGCGCCCAAGTTTCTGCAGCAACAGTCCCCAGGGATGCCTCAGCTCCCGTTGGTGGCAAACATTTTTGCTTGCCTCCCTAGCATCAGTTTTCCCCTTCTTAACAGTATCCTAATGTTCTATTCATGTGGTTTGGATGATATTATCTGACCTCTAGTTCAAGATTTGTCTTAATTTGCTAAAGCCAACAGCATAATCCATCTCCATGCCACAGTTTCTGAGTTTAGGGTGAAGATATAACCTGGACATCAGCCTAGAGTACACTGGAGCTGGCTCATACCAGCTCATGAGAGCCAATTGCTAAATTTCTTGAAAGTTTGCAAGTCAGTTACTAAACACAGCCATTATTAAATAATTAAATTATACAAACTTATAATTAAAATATATTAAAGCAAAAATAGATTAATTCATACTTTTAAAAATATTATTTTACTAAATTTTATAGTACTTATGACTTTGAAATTATTTATACTTATTCTAATGGTGAAAGAAGAATACTGTATAAAGGTATGCTACTGCACATCTTTTCCTAACTCTGGAGTCAGTGACATTGCATTGGTAGCCAAATAATATATATCTTTCTATTATTTAAACATTATTGTCCAAATGAGCAAATAATTCTCTCACATTACCAATGCAAGAACCAATGGTATTTCCCAACAATTAGGATATTTCCAAATCATGGTTTAATTACAACCACAGGTTAGCTGCAGATTCAAAGTGTTTGGCAAATGGCTGGCCTGACATGGTGACACGTTTGGGCATAGTGGCTCATGCCTGTAATCCCAGCACTTTGGGAGGCCGGGGTGGGTGGATCACCTGAGGCCAGGAGTTCTAGACCAGCCTGGTCAACATGGTGAAACCCCTTCTCTACTAAAAAATAGAAAAAATTAGCTGGGTGTGGTGGTGTGTGCCTGAGTCTCAGCTACTTGGGAGGCCGAGGCAGGAGAATCTCTTGAACCCAGAGGCAGAGGTTGCAGTGAGTGGTAATGACGCCATGGCATTCCAGCCTGGGCAAGAGAGCTAGACTCCATCTCAAAAGAAAAAAAAAAGAGTTTGGCAAATGTTTTCAATGAGAATTAATTGATCATATGGAATTTATAGTGAAAGTATAGTATATTCTATTATTTTATAAATTGGGAGCCAAATATATTTTAATCAATAAAAAAGTTTTGTGTTTTTGGAAGACTTTGTTTTTATTATTTAATTGTTTTAATAAATATTATATATATTCATAATATATAACATGATGTTTTACAGCATGTTTACATTTTAGAATGACTAAATCTAGTTTAATTAACATATATATTACTTCACATGCTTATCATTTATTTGTGAAGACACTTAAAATCAACTCTTTCAGCAATGTTAAAGTATAAAATACATTATTATTGACTATATCAGTAAAACCTATAGTAAACTTATGTGTATATATACATGGTTACTTTTTCAAGATATTATTTTAAATGCATGCCAGCATACTAATGCCTATGTCAGCTAGTTAGCATTTGACATTCTATGGATGAACAAGTGCTAAATTAGTCCAATTACAGTAAAGTTCAGGACTTCTTTCAGTGATTAAAGCAGAAATTTCTCTCTCATACATTCTCTTTCTCTGTAAATAAGGAAGACTGTAGCTTTAGGAGCTTATGAATGCTATCTTATGACACAAGAAAAGAAGTCAACTTTAGAATGAGACATGATACACAAAGGAGCTATAGAAGGAAAGAAATTTCTTGAAGAAAGTTTTGAGGTGCTAGATAAAACTAATGCTATAGAAGCCACATTAACCAAAGAATTTTCTCACTGTCTATGTTGTATTTTCTGTTCTTTCTGAGACCTGGTTTCCCAGCTATTTCATTGGAAACTATACCATTTTCCTTCCAAAACGCACTCTTTTTTAAAAATTATGTGAATCAAAGTTTGTGAATCACTCCTTTAGAAGAGTAGGTGAGATAGAGATTGGGAGTAAAACAATTCTGACATAGCATTCTTATAGAGGTTACAATTTATTATAAAAAATACAGAAGATGTATTCTCAAGAGGAAATACTAGGAGCTACAAAGGTAGAAGATTTGGGATGAGTGGTACTTTTCAAGACTCTCCAGTTTGTCAAGGATAATATTCTTAGGTTGGTGGAGAAGATATTCTACTTAGGCCTCAGATTCTGAAAGGTCACAGGAAGCCACAAGAAAGGACTTACAGGCTGCTAATACCAACAACTCTATGGCCCTGAAATTACAGAAAAATGACCTTTTATGATGCAAAAATCATTTGGCAATTCACATCACTTGGATCTAATGCCCAAGCTCTATGTGTAATTTTGCATTATGCCTACAATGCCATGTTGCTATATTGTCAACAGGTTGTAAAGTAATGAAAATACATATTATTAGGCCCACAGTATATGCAACATAACCATGTAATGATGGCCAATCTATAGGAACATAGGATCAGAAGGCACTACCACAATTGTGTTTATGGTAGCAATCATAAACACATAAAAAATACACAAGTAGACACTAGGAGTAGGGCAAGGGCCACAGATCCTCAGAGAAATTTAACTTTTTGGAATTTTTATTAGGTTGGTGTGAAGCAAAAAACACTGAGATACTCTCTCATTTTCCAGGATGGAAAAATACAACCCCATGGTACAATGCAGCAAATTAGTCAATCAACTTATTGACTGTGGTTACCAGAGAAGTAACAATGGATGAAAAAATTATCAGCCTTAGTAGTATCTTTGCTACATCCAATGGCATCGAGTAGTTTAAAGTGAAAGCATGCTAAAAGCAAGTCTTGAAAATCTTACCTCAAGGCTCAGATTGATACTTGGGTACTGTATGTTAACCATGCTAAAAGCAAACAAACAAACAAAAAATCTCCTATCACTTATAGCCATAGAGCTAATGCTGCTAAAAGTCAAATGCAGATATTGATTCCATCAGTGGCTTAACTACAATATCAATTAATTTTCACAACTCACTAATCATTTCATATGAAAGACATGATACCAATAGCAAATTAGGAAAATTCTGATAATTGACATAAAGATATCTAGGAGGATTCATGTGATTTAGAGAATCCTATCCCTTCAAACTGCTCTGAAATGTTCCCACTATGCCTTTATTGCTGTACAAATCTAATAATTTGCCAAATTCTTCTATTTATATCCCCACAATTTCCCCAATTGTTAAAATGCAAAATTAGAGTAGAGAGTATGAGTTTTACTTTGAAGAAATTTCATGGATTTAAATTTCTTTATCATTAAAAATGAAAATTTTAGTTGAGTATTTTGAGAATACCCAGTCATAAAGAGCAGAGTATGATTTGAGATCAGGTTTAATTATTTGCTACAGGTGAATACATGGAGATTTGGAATTCAACAGCTTTTAGACAGCTAACCATGAAGAGTTTAGAAATTTGCTGGGTTAAAGAAAAACCAGATCAAAAAGTGACCCAAGATAGATAATATTTAAAAAATCAGTCAGTCATTAATCTTATGTAAAAAAAATCAAAAACTGTAAGAGAAAATAATATTAGACTGGATTTATTCTGTACTTTTAACCCATTCATCTCCTACCTATTTTTATTACCAGGGTTCAGACAACTCTTCACTCTACTTTTCAGTTAGGAGCAGATTTATGTAAGTCCTAGGTTCTTGGAAAGATGCATTACTAGGCTGATAATTCAGATGAGAAAGGCTGGGGGGCTACAAATGTGATCCATCTTTTTCTAGGGATGGAGTAAACTCAGTGTGGCTAAGCTTGTGTTGACTATTACCCTCCAGAAACATTACAAAGTTCTTATGACCTCCGTCTTCCGGATAACTCTGTCGAACTTCCAATCCCAGTCACAGCAGATCTGATTATTCAGACATGGCTCTGGTGTCTACCCTAGAATTTATCAGCTATGGCAAGAAGAACCAGCTAGATCATAGTCACTTTGACATGAAGGGTCACCCTATTTTATCTATTATGTTAATTTTCCTTCCATTCTAGAAGAGGCAATTTCATATTTTTTACTTGGCTTCTGAATACATGTACACTCACATACACACATGTGCACACACACACACACACATACAGATACACACAACCCCTTGAAGACAGACTGGAACAATTTTCACAGTACTATACATTTAGTGTTATTATGACAGCATTTCCTTAATTAACTTTTTCTATTTCAAAAATGTCACTGTTTAATAAGATCCAACTATCCCTTCCATGTGTTCTTCCTCTCCACAAGCACACACAATTTCTAGTTTATATTCCCATTATCTGTCCTATGGAAATATTCAAATAATATCCACTTTGCCTTCCCAATATAATGGCTCATATTAAAAAATAGAGGGAGGCAGTATAGCAACTTGCTATTTGCCCAGGATATCCATTCACAATGTTGTGCTGGCAAATTGTTAATAATAGCATTCTGGGAAGGGAAGGTCATGATTTGTAGCATTTGCTGATTTCTACAAGCACTTCAACTATGTCCAGCTTCAAACCACCAATGTAAAGTCACTAAACCATGGAGTTGGAAAGAAATGTACACAATCAGCTCCACGAGTAGACATAAGCTGGCTCCAGCACACCTATGTAGTTGCATCAACTAGGAACTCTAGAACCTAGGAACTCAGAAACTGGAGTTCCATGTCCTGTTGATTCTGTCCTTAGGTTTACTTAGTTCATTTTCATGTATCCCCTCCTGCCCACAAAATCTCTCCTCCTTACTGGTAGAATTCAGTGATCTTCTGTGACACCAGGAATTAGTGCAAGTACAGAGTCAGGATTCAATAGTCATCCCAAAGTTTTGTATTTGTTTCCCTAGATATATAATAAATTAACCCACTGAAGACAGACTGGAACAATTTTCACAGTACTATACATACTTTTAGTGTTATTATGATGGCATTTTCTTAAGCTTCCTTTTTCAAAAAGCAGAGCTACTCAGTTCAGAAAATTGGTGATAAAATAGGAGTTTCTGGCTGTGTCTCAGGTATCTTAGTCATATCAAAAATTTGTTAGCAGTTTTGTGCAAATCAAGTAGGAGCTTAATAACAGTCCATTTTGTTCCCTTTGAAGATATAATTATTGACCCAAACAGACCATGCTCTACCCTGTTCATACTGCACTGACCCTACTCATCTGCCATTAAGTAACCTTATGCTTATTTTGCTTCCACTTATGATCAATATAATGTAAGCTCTGCAAAGACAGAGATGTTGTATGTTTTCTTCCAAGAACAGTTTTTGGCATCACAAGGAAGGAGAGAAAGGAGAAAGGGTAAAAAGAAAAAGACAATGCTGAATAATTAATCAAACATGATAGATTTATAGAATCTTAGAGATTGAAAGTGCCTAGTGTTAGCTCATCCAGCAGCCTCATTTACAGATTAGGAAATGGAAGTCTGGTGAAATCAAAATACTTTTCCATGGGTAGTTCATTTGTAAATTCCAAGTCAGAACTTACATTGTATAAAGAACATAAATATTCCAATCCTTGGGAAAATATTTCAGTCACACTTAACATGGAGGTAACAAGAAAATCTGAAACAGGTCTGTTGAACCAGAAATAGTTCTGCCCCCAAATTCTCCCCACCCACACACACTTTTTTGGCCTATTATACACACAAATCTAGAAGAATGATTAAAGAAGAGGTTGTGGGAAGAACTTTTTAAAATATGCTAGAAAATAAAATTATTTAGCTATTTTTGTATAGGAAAAAATCTTGGGTTTATTTCATTTTCAATTCAGCAAACATTCATTGATAACCTATGTGCAATTCTCTGAGCCTAAAGCTATAATGTATATATATATAGTATAGTAAAACATTGGTCCTGCCCTCCAGGAACTCATAACCTAGTTAGCAAGACAGATGAGTACATATGTAATGATCATAAAAAGGCAGTCTGCTTTTAGGAAAGGGTATGAAATTGGGACAGAGTGGGAAATTGTCATGAGGGGTACAAAGATAAAACAACATGGAGCAGGAGATAATAGATATTTTTTCTTATGCACCACAGTTGTGTAAATTGGAGTAGATAAAATGCACCACGACTTTTGAATTCTTGCTTCCTTCTTTATGAATCTTGGCCTTCTGAATGAATCCTGCCATGATAAATTTGACAGTGGAGTTTCTCTTACCAAAAACAAAATTTCTTTTACCCTCCACATAGCCACTAGCACATTCTGTGAGGAAAAAGAATTCCAAATTATTTGCATTCTTTTGATATTTCACTGTCTGGTTGGTGAGAAACTATTCATAGAAACAGGTAGATTCTACATGTTGGTCTGAAAGACAAAGTTCATTTTTAATCTTTCATTTCTCCTAAGTAAAACAACTTTTTATATCTAACAAATGGAAAAATAAAAGAATCACCTGATTCTATTCAGCAAGATTGTTCTTTGAAACACAAACTTTACTAAAATTTCACTAATAAATTTTAAAAATTGGATTTTGTTTGAATATTTTAATCTCTGAATGTATAAATCTTACCTTATTAACAAAAGGCCAAATTAAATAAAAACAAAAAGTAAACCAGTTTGATTATCAGAAAAGATCCAATTCTCTCATCTCATCTGATCATGAAATGAACCATATTATCATTCTAATTAAGTTTTCTTAGAATTTTAGGAAGCTTCTGTTCTGGGCCATAGTTCTGTAATGATACCCAGTAGATGAAGCTTTCACTTTCCATAGTTGAAAGCGGCTTTTTTTCTTAGACAAGAAAATTGTGTCAATCAAATTTGAATTTTTCTAGAACAAATAGATGATTTAGAAAAAGGCCAGTGCATCTCATTTGTAGCACTTTAAGAAATTATGTTATTTCAGTAATTCTTCCAATGTAACCTTAGAGGCATAGGCACCTAAAGATTCTAAACAACAAAAACCTGAATAAAAATAGTGACTGAATATGCCAAGTGAAGGATGGGTGAGTTATGGCTGACAAAACTGACACTGTAGAAAGAGTTAGATAACTTGCATAATAATTCACTCAATGGTTCTGTGATCCAGGTAATCTAATTTATCATTCATAGAACGATGATGAAGAGGAAGAGAAATAACTATTAACCAAGCACATACCTTAAAGGAACTGGGTAAGCTAAAAATCTCTAATATTAGTAAAATATAGTAAAGAAGATATGTCAAAAAGATATTAACAAAGAAGCAGCTTTGTGAGTTGATGTGTTTAGACAAACCTTAGCAGAAGACAAAGGATTGAGCTAATCTTTGTAGGTTCAGTAGGCTATACAAAACTAGTGAAGCAGAGGGAAAGGATGATAATATTACAACTTGGATAAAAATATAAGGGATAATATATATCACACTGATATGTGTCCTTACCCAAATATCATGTCGAAATGTAATCCCCAATGCTGGAAATGGGACCTGGTGGGAGGTGATTGGATCAAGGGTGGTTTCTAATGGTTTAGCACCATCCCCCTAGTGCTGCTTTCATGAAACAGTTCTCAGGAGATCTGGGTTTTTTGTTTGTTTATTTTGTTTTGTTTTAACTGTGTAGCACCTTCCCTAAACCCTTCCTCCTGCTTTGGCCATGTAAGGTGTGCCTGCTTTCCCTTCACCTTCCCCAGTGATTGTAAGTTTCATGAGGCCTCACCAGTCATGCTGCCTGTATCGTCTGCAGAACCATAAGCCAATTAAACCTCTTTTTAAATAAATTACACAGTCTCACGTATGTTTAACAGTAATGGAAGAACAGAGTAATACACACTTGTGCATGAATTTGGAGTCAGATTCAAGTATCTGTCCTAACACCTACAAGATACATGAACCTAGTTACTTAACTGCAATGTAAAATAAGATAAGCTAATAAATGCTAAGTGCTAATTACCTGCCAATGATTGTTTAAAATATTTTTACATACATTAACTCATATCATCTTCACAAAACCTGTGAAAACATCGGTCTAATTATCTTTCTTTTACAGATCCTGGAATTAAGTAGAAATGTTAAGAAATTTGTCCAAGTTCATAGAGCTAGTAAGTAATATAGCAGTGATTCAAACATGGGTACTCAATAAAGTAAGCTATTATTCATATTTTAAATACATTAAAATAAAATAATAAACTAAACAGCTCTACAAACATTGGATAAAACAACTTTGTTCCAAATAGAACAAACTTTGCAAACGCATCACGTTTTATTTATTTATTTATTTTGAGACGGGGTCTCACTCTGTCCTCCAGTCTGGAGAACAGTGGTATGATCTCGGGTCACTGCAACCTCCACCTTCTGGGTTCAAGTGATTCTCCTGCCTCAACCTCCCAAGTAGGTGGGATTACAGGTATGCACCACCATTCCCAGCTAATGTTTGCGTTTTTAGTAGAGACGGGGTTTTACCGTGTTGGTCAGGCTGGTGTTCAACTCCTGACCTCAAGTAATCTACCCAGCTCAGCCTCCCAAAGTGCTAAGATTACAGGCATGAGCCACTGCACCTGGCCTCATCACATTTTTATTGAAGGTTTTCCCCATTTCCTTGGTTCAGATTAGTATATTATATATCTCTTGTATAATGACTATTCAAAAGCAAGCAGGTTACACAGGAATGGCAAGCAGCCTAAAATATTTGATAGCCAGTAGTCATTGGCTATCAAATCATTCATTTGATATATAGTCATTCAATGTTACCAGATACAGTAAATTAAGCTAGGGCAATATTGCACTTCTGTGTTGAAATGAAAAAAATGTGAGTAATTTCTTGAATCATTTATCAAGTACAAAATGAATAAATTACTAAGAATTCAACTAAACTAAAGGCCAACATACGTTAGGGAAAAATTAACAAATGCTTAAGAAAGAAAGCATTTAATATTATGTGTATGAATGTGTGTATATATATATATACATATATTTGTGGTGTATATATGTGCGTAAATTCACAACAATCTGTATATACAGTATGGAATGTTTGTAAATTTTGATATTTTAAATTATTTATAGCATACAATGCTCTGGATGTTTGCCTCTGAAGTGTGATATTGTTATTTTCAACAAAATGAATAAAAAGTAATGCAATGAAGCAACTCAATTACATAAAAATATGTACAAAATATTTATAAAAACAATGTTTTCTTAATCTCTCCTGAATAAGAGTTCCAAAAGCAGCAGTCTGCTCTTAATTTTTTTTAATTTTTACAAAGATGAAATTTGTCTCTTAGCTCAGGATACTTTTTCATATTTAAGGCAAAGTATAACTTCCTATAAATGCCAATCATTTTACTATAGATAACAGATTGTATCTTCAATCATGGTGGTTTAAATAGGATTTCAGTATCTCCCTATAACTTTCAGGATAAAATTTAGAATCTTCATCTACAATGAGACCCCTCCAGGATCTGGTCCTGGGACTATCTTTCTCAATGTCAGCTTCACCACTCTTCCACAGTCACTTAGAGTTCCTGCTTTGATGTCATGTTTATAGTTTCAAGTGTCATATTCATGAACTAGAGCCCTGGCACATGCTCTTATGTCATTTTTAAAAGGTCCATCCTTCCCGTCTTTTTAATCTACCTAAACCATACTCATTCCCTTACCAGTGTTACCTTGTTCCAGAAGACTTTCCTCATCAACCAAGTATAATTCATCTATGGTTCTCAGAGACCTATATATTGTAGCATTTATACAGTGCTGTACCACAGTAGTTGATTATTTTTCTTTGTAGAACTACACTATTTAAGGCCAAATATCATATCTTACTTGACTTTGCCCTATAGGGCACTTGGTTGTTGCAGAATGACTTATGGCCAATTTCAGTAATTCACTATCTCGTTTAGTTCTTCATAGTCAATCTACGGGGTTCAAGTCAAAGCATGTTTTCACAGTGGATGTCTATTTACTTGATATGTGTATAAAAAGGAAAAGAGAGAAATTGTGCCATAGCAATTTTTCAATCTTTGCTCCCTCAGCATAATTCTCTTTCACATTCTCTCATTTCCTGGTCCCAGGTTAGAAGATGCTAATGAGTCTGACAACACTCTCTATGGGAAAAATATGCCTTAAAGTAGATATGATGTCAATTGTACATGCTTGGGACAAGGACCCACCTTTCTAATCCAAAGAGAGAATATACAGCTGACGTTTAAACAAAGCAATGATTAGGGCTGCCTACCCCTATGCAGCTGAAAATCCACGTATAACTTTTGACTCCCTATAAACTTAACAACTAATAGCCTGTGACTGACCCAAAGCCTTATTGACAATGTAGTCAATTAAAACATATTATGTATGATATATATATATATATAAACATGTGGTATTCCTACAATCAAGCTAGAGAAAAATAAATGTTAGGAAAATCATAAGGAGCACTGACAGGGAAGGACTGACAGACTACTGGTGAGAGAGCAGGGAGGGGAGGAGGTGGTGTTGGGTCCTGTTGGTAGAGGATTATACAGGATACCTGCAGCAATGGGGAAGTGGCTGTGGTGTGTGGTGCAGGAGCCTGTGAGAATGGAGGCAGTTCTGCCAGGTGGACCTCAGGCACCCTGCTGGGCAGCACAGGTTTGTGGACTTGGTTGGCTTCTGGTGCCACTGCACCTGCTGGTTTTCTGGAGTCAGCTGCAGCCATGGTGTCTAGAGGGGTGCTCCCATGCATCCTGCAGTACTCTACGGGGAGCAGTCATAATCTCGATGGCTTCTCTACCTACTTATGTCTAGTGACACTAGTGGCCAATATTTTACGGATACTCTTCTGCTTTGGAAGACATTTTGAGTCACCTCTCCTGTGGTGGAGCATAATCGTGATCTTGACCATGTTGCTAATGTTGAAACTCTGCACTGAAGTACGAGTGGCAAATGAACTGAACAAAGCTCGCTCCTTTGCAGACTTCTGGCCCCACCACTTCTGGCACTGGAGGCAGAAGTTTAGAGGACTCTATGCAGTGCGTCTTGGCCTTCATGGGCATGGCAGGATGCATCAGGTACCTGTCCATGACTTGGCCCTGTTTGTGGAGACTCTGGGCTTCCTGGCGGGGCTGAAGGAGGCCCTCCTGGGTGTGTGGCAGCCCTACTGCAGCCACCACCGTCAGCCCACAGGGGCAGGAGCCTCAGGATGGTGCTTCTGTGGAAAAGCGGCAACACCCTCCAGAGGGCCTGCCACCTGCCGTGTGTTGTGCAGCTTGGCATGTGCTGGGCATGGTTGTGCTGGGCAGGTGTTCTTCTCACCGCATCCACCACCCCAGAAGCCAGTGTCCCATGCGGCACACCCGCCAGTGTCAAGACACTGAGGCAGCCAGGGAGGATGCCCCAAGAGTCCCCTGTGCTTCCCTTGTGGGAGAGGGCAGGCACCATGGCACCTTGCGTGGGGGATGGGCCAATGTGGGGAGATGGTGTTTGGGGTCAAACTCACCATCAGCCTCTGCTGGGGCTCTCAGGGGGCACGCTGGGGCAGGGCCTGCCACCTGACACCTTGAGCTCAGTACCTCAAAGACCACCAGAGGGATTTGACACCCAAGGGCTGGCTTTCAGGTGTTTTTAAGGTCATGGAAAAGGCAGGTTTCTTTCCCAGTCTCACAAATCACCCAGCCTGAACCTGAGATGTGTTCATAAGCACACAAGAAGGCAAACCTCAGGCTTCTGGGGAACAGCAGGCCCTCAGGACCCTTCTCTGAGCATGGCCGAATTTGGACCCCAGCCTCTCCGCAAGCCTCAGCCCGCAAGCTGGCCTCGCTGGTGGTGGCCCTCAGGGGCTGCAGGCCGGGATGAGCAGGACCCGCATGCTAGGAGGTACAGGCTGGAAGTGGGGATGGGGAAGCAAGAAAGAGACAGCCTTAGGAAGACCCAGCAAGTCCCGCAGGCAGAGCCTTTGGACTCAGTACAACCCTGACCCAACACTCTGATGTGACTGGGTGGCTCTGCTGCCCAGCTTGGTCAGCACAGAAATCAGGGTTGGGATCTTCTCTGCTTCTGGTACACGTGGAAAGGAGGTTGTGAGAATGCCCTGGCCCTTGTGCTCTCGATTTTCTGGCTGGAGTTGGCATTTCGAGGGCTGCCTCAAAGCGGCTGCCTCCTGAGACTCGCCCTGGTCACATTGATGCCCAAGGCCCACACCCTGCACTGGGTCGCAGATGCATTTTTGCTATGATGCCCTTTTCCTGGGAGATGCTGGTGTAGACACTCTCAGGGACCAGTGTCAAAACCATATCTGAGCCTGGCTAGGCACTGGCCACAGTAAGCTCAAGAGTGTTTGAGGCAGAGCCTCCAGTTCTCTTCTAGTCCTAGGGGATGTGTGTGATGCCAAGGACCCTCAAACAGACAAGGAGACCCTCCTGGGCAGTGGGGAAGGCCAAGAGACCAGGGGAGGCTATGTGGACACAGCCCAGGCCCCCACTTGTAGGGACTCCCTTTTTTCTGGGTTTGTACCCACCGGCTGGACACAGCTTTATTAACTGGAAGTGTATCGTCCTAAAGATTGTCATCCTCATCATCCTCATTTTGAGTTGACTGAGGAGGAAGGAGGAGGAGTTCATCTTGCTGTCTCAGGAGTACCAGAGATGGGAAAAAAATCCACATATAAGTGGACTCTTACATTACAAACTCGTGTTGTTAAAGGGTCAATTGTAGCTATTTTATGAGATATCACCATAATGGAATAAATGTAATGCTAAAGGTAGACAACTTTTACAATAATCCCTCAGAACTCTTATACAGTCATCACTGTATAAGGATGTTTCAGTCGACAACAGACCACATATATAACTGTTGTCCCAGGAGATTATAATGGACTGAAGAGTTTCTATTGCCTAGTGATGTCATGGACATCATAAAGTCCTAGCACAATGCATTACTCATGTGTTTGTGGTGATGCTGCCATAAACAAACCTACTGCACTACCAGTCAAAGAAAAGTAACCCACATATAATTATGTGTGGTACATAATACTCGATAATAAATTAATATGTTACTGGTTTATGCATTTATTATACTATACTCTTATTTATTTTAGAGTATACTCATTTTACTTACTTAAAAAAAACAGTTAACTGTAAAAGAGTCTCAGGAAGGTCCTTCTGGAGGTATTCCAAAAGATGGCATTGTAATGATAGGAGATGACAGCTCTATGTGTATTATTTCTCCCGAAGACCATCCAGTGACACAAGAGGTAAAGGTGGAATTCAGTGAAACTGATGATGCTGACCCTAGGTAGCCTGGGCTAATGTGTATATTTGTATCTTCATTTTTAACAAAAAGATTTTAAAAGTTAAAAAAAAAATAAAAACTTTACAAATCGAAAAAAGCTTATAGAATAGGGATATAAAGAAAGAAAACACCTGTGTAAAGCTGTACAATATGTTCTGTTTTAATGTGTTATTATGAAAGGTCAAAAAGTTAAAAAATAAAAATTTTTAAAGTAAAAAAAGTTACAGTAAGCCAAAGTTAATTTATGATCAAAGAAAGAAAAATCATTTTTATAAATTTAGTACAGCCTAAGTGTACAGTATTTATTAAGTCTATGGCAGTACGCAGTAATGTCCTAGGCCCTCATTCAGTCACCACTCACTTCCTGACTCACCCAGAGCAATTTCCAGTCCTATAAGCTCCATTCATAGTAAGCGCCCTATATAGGTATGCCTCAATTTTTTTCTCTTTTATAATGGTATTTTTATTGTACCTTTTCTATGTTTAGATATGTTTCCATAAATAAATACTTGCCATTGTGTCACAATTGTCCACAGTATTCAGTAGAGTGACCTTCTGTACTGGTTTGTAGCCTCGTAGCCTAGAAGCAATAAGGTATACCATCTAGCCTGGGTGTATAGTAGGCTGTACTATAATGTCCACACAATGACAAAATAGCCTAATGGTGCATTTTGCAGAGTATTTCCCTGTTAAGCAATACATGACTGTACATCAAAGTATAGTTGGTTTCTCAACCAGTGTCTCAATACCATATTGTTACCTGAGAAGTAACAGTTGAAATGGTTATTGGTTTTGATGTATTTTCTCCTAAGACCTGTTAGTTCAACAACTTTGTCAATGACTTCAACAGACAGATTTAATAAATGAGAACATTCTTCCAACTAAGATCTTTTGAACCAGCATAAAATTATCTTTAGTTCCTAAACACATTTTGAGTCAAAATATGCTTGCAATTTAAATATTAATATGGTTTATTCCACTTTTTCCAAGACAGATAAAATTTCAAAATGAGACTCCTTACAAATACTATTATACACTTTTCTTTCTAACACTCAGATAATCACCAGCAGAATATAAAATAACATTATTTTCTCTACATATATTAGACACTGTTATTTTCCTAGATAATTTCTTCAACTATGGAATATTTTCTGAAAAATAATATCAATGTGGCATCTTTATTATTGTTGATTCAGTGTTTTGTTTGTTTCGAGAGGGAGTTTCACTCTTGTTGCCCAGGCTGGAGTGCAATGGTTTGATCTCGGCTCACTGCAACGCCCACCTCCTGGGTTCAAGCAATTCTCCTTCCTTAGCCTCCTGAGTAGCTGGGATTACAGGCATGCACCACCATGCTCGGCTAATTTTTTTGTATTTTTAGCAGAGACGGGGTTTCTCCATGTTGGTCTGGCTGGTCTCAAACTCCCAACCTCAGGTAATCCTCCTGCCTCAGCCTCCCAAAGTGCTGGGATTACAGGCGTGAGCCAGTGTTCAATACCACATCATCAAAAAATAATTGTTAAAACAAGTCTTACTGAAAAACACCCCAGATCCTTGTCAGTAATGTTGATATTAGTATTAATTATGCCTCGCCCCCAAACAGAGCAAGTATAATTGCTTAAAATTATGAGTAGTAAACTCTACTTATTTCTTAAATAAAACCTAAATCAACTTAGCAGATAGATTATAAATGAATTGCACTATAATTCCAAATCCAGTGTACCTCATCTTATATATTAGCTTTTAAATTTTCTGTGATTAAATTCAACCATACTTTTTAAAATAAAATAAGGGAAGACTTGCTTAAATAATTTTTTAATGACCACTTTTGTAAAACAAATAACTACTCCCTAATTTATTTCCTTTACATATTTTGTATTCTCAATTCTTACATTTACGATTATCCACTCTCTCCATTCACTACTAGAAGATAAGTAAACATTCAGTCAAAATAATTTGTTTGTCTTGTATAATTAGGTCAAGGATGGAAAGGTCATAAAGTTTTGGGAGATGGCAAAGAAAATTTATGTTAACATGAGCATTACTCTTTTTTAGCGCTTCAAGACACAGAAGAGGAATTTATGATATTGGGGCTGTGGATCAGGATATTTTTTTCTTTTGAATAGGTCAATATGCATCCTTGAAAGAGTTATAAACTTCTGGGATTTAAATGGCTCTCAAATGCCAGGATATTTTTATCTGTTTCAAACTTCATATATATTATAATACTTTTATGTGATGTCTACCAGATAAAATTCTGTTACGTTGTCAATCATTTTAAATTCCAATCAGTATTATTCAGTCTTAGAGTCTAGATTCTCACATGAAATTTAGATTAAGGTTAATTTTTGCTTATCAAAAAATTTGTTTTCCATTACTTTCAAAATAAGAGAGAAGGAAGCACCACACTAACTATACAAAAGCTAAGAAGTCACATTGTTCAAGAGTGAATATTAATAGTAGCTACATTAGGGACATAAAGCTATGAATGATATTTATTTTTTCCACTTTCTGATTTCTCTAATTTTTATTGACAAACATAGAACAACATGTGTTTTGAGCAATGATCTCTTGCATATAGATGGTAAAAAGCAAATATATAATCAGTGTATAACTTTTATAAGTAATATGATAGAGATATTTGGAGGTTGCAGTAAAAATATTGGCACAGGTCATGATCATGATTTCTATCATCGTCATTTATGTGAAAACACTGGAAACTATGTGGCAGATACTTGTACTAAGAAACCATCTCATGGTAGAAAAACAACAATAAAAAAAAGGAATATTCAAGTGAGAAGTATCCTTTGGAAATGCATAAAGATGATAATTTTGTGGCCAAAGTACTATGTCTCAGCAGTTAGAGATTCACTGGGTTTGTCACTGCCACTGCATTCATTTTTATTAATAGATACTATAAATTGTTAATAAAACAATCATGATAATCACTAAAAATAGTGCAAATTACCAACTCCTCACACTCTGGTGGTTTCTGGTTTTACAAAAGGATAAATAAAGATTTTTAAAGACAATACTAACAATGAAAAATATTATTTTCAAGAGAGGTCCATGCGTCTTGCTTTTTGAACAGAAAAATCCAAATCGTTGCCTTTCAAACATGAGATCAGAAGAAAATGTTAAGCAGAAAATTATTTTAAATGATTAACTCTGGATAGAACACAAAAACTCCACAAGGGTATAATGAATATGTTTTCAAAAGATAAGATCAAGATGAAAACAATTGTCCAAGACAGAAATTAAACATTTTGTTTAGAAAAGAAAAAGGATAAAGTATCTCCATGTTGCTTATCCATCTATAATGAAATATAATGATGGAATTAATTTTGCTCAACATTTTTCTAATGGAATGGGAAATCATAGCATTGGCTACTTTTGAAAAATACAGATTTTCAAGGGGACTAAGTTGTGGTTCTATTCCACAAAAATGTATGTCGAACTCGTGCTGTAAAAGCTATTTTGTCACCTTTTACGTTCAAAATTAAACTCTTCAGGCACAACTAAACCCAACTGGCACATGTAGAAAATGATTGATTCTAGCTTCAGTTGATTTCTGAATATATAGAGTGATGAAAATAAGTGAGGAAATAACATATTGTGTGTTGCCAGATCGATATAAGAAAGCTAATTATCAACTCCCAACAAAAATGAGAAGCAACTGGCAACTTCATATGTTGACTCATTAAATAACATGTATAGCAACCACAATCAAATATTTTATGTCTTCAGAGTCCACTTAGCTTTATGTAGACTTAAATTAACAAAACTCAATAGGATCCTTGTAGGTTTCATTCAAATTGTCAGAAATTTATTAGAAAATAAATGAAGTTTGATAATAGTTTTAATATGAATTTGACAGGTATCAAAGAGAAGAGTAATATCATTAAATGAATGACTTAAACATTTAAATTGTAGATTAATTCATTTTAGAGGTCACGGGAGCTTTAGAAATCATTGGTGCTAATCTTCCTATTTTTCCATTGAGAAAACTAAGGACCACAGATGTGAATTTATTTTGTCTAAGTCACATAATACATGTAGATTATCTAGATACTGTATACCAAGGGAGTAATAATCAACAAAAAAACAACTGTATTAGCCCATTTTCACACTGCTATAAGAAACTGCCTAAGACAGGGTAATTTATAAAGAAAAGAGGTTTAAGTAACTCACAATTCTGCATGGCTGGGGAGGCCTCAGGAAATTTACAATCATGGCAGAAGGGGAAGCAGGCACATCTTACCTGGTGGCAGGCAAGAGAGAGTGTAAACGGAAGGAGGAATTGTCAAACACTGATAAAACCATCAAATATCATGAGAACTGAGTCATTATCATGAGAATACCATGGGGGAAACCATCCCTATGATCCAATCACTTCCCACCAGGTCCCTTCTTTGACACATAGGGATTGCAATTCAAGATAAAATTTGGGTGGGGACACAGAGCCAAACCATATCACTAACCCTAGAGAGAGTCCCTTCAAATAAATTACATTTGTTAAAGCTTGCTGTACTGAGCCCTTTACATGCATTGGCTGATTTGATTTTCAAAGAAGCTCTATAAGTTATGCATTATTATCTCTATTTGATGGGTGAGAAAATGGAGGCTCGAGCTATAAATAATTTTTCTCTACAGTAGTAGTGGAGCCAAGATTTGATCCCACTTGTCTGACTGAAAATTTCAGTCTTTCTGCTACACTTTACTGACTGCTATAGATGCTTACATTCTCTTTTTTGAAATTGAAGTCACATTTATAAGCTCCTACTTGGTAGTGGCAACCCCATACCACACAGTTAATGATTATAAAATTTAGGGTGCCCTAAGAGTAAATCTTAAGTGAAAGAACCTCTTTCATTTATATGACTCTGAAACAAGGAAAATTCACATGACCCCAAAACAAGACACTTATAATCTGAGTGCAGGTGCTTTCTGTTAGATGCTTCTCCCTTTCATTAGGAGGACTGAAGAGAATTTGTTATAGGGGGTGTATGCACTGTTTTAAAATATTAATTCCCACCGACAGGCACAACTATCAGAGAGAGCCTTGACTTGGTCCCAATTCAGATTGCTTTTATGGGGTCAGCAACCTCTCAGGAATCTACATACATTGATTTGTATAAGAGGAAAAGGAGTCAGTGAGGAAGATTTATGCATAGATTTGTGGCTGTAAAAGAGAGACACAGGAAAATGAACATGCCTTCACAGCTCATGCCCCATTGGCTGAGTCCCCAGCCTCCTGAGGAAAAGGTATTTCTAAACTAGTTCTAATGCAGTGACACCCCACCTACAAGAAACACAGCACGATTTTTGCCCCACGTGGGTCTCCAGGTTAGGAATTCCAGGAGACAGTAACTGGACAGGGTGGCAATTGGCCATCAGAGCAAAGCATGCAGAGCTCTGTCACTCATCAGCTGAGATTTATTCACAGACACATGTAAGACATCCCAGCAACATCCAGAAAGACAAAAGTGAACTTTTCAGAGGACTGGAGTAAAAGTAACAATTTTCAGTGAAATCTGAGTAGAAATAATAAAACAAACTTATTTATATCTACAGGCTGCTGAGGGAATCACATTACTTTATAGGATTTTGATCTGCCAAGTAATACTATAAAATACAGGTTTTATGGCCATAGATTATTAAAGCTGAAATGGTGTTTACATGTTATCTAGCCCAATTCCTTTTTATTTCAGATGAAGAAGCTGAGGTTTAGAGACATCATTTCCTGCTCAAGGTTTTACAACTAGACAGTGATAGGGCCAGAGCTTGTGATCACTCCTATTTCCTGAAACATGCTACAGCTTTTTCCTCACTGCTGGTCTGTTTCACTTTTTTTAAATAGCTTTGCATTTAGCATTCTAGGGGTTCTTTAAATTTCTGAGAAGTGAGAATTTTTTTAATATAACGTGGGCTTTGCAGTTTTAGAAATACTAGTTATTGTAAATACCAAATGTTTTCTTGAACTAGCTGTTTATAAAAGATTTGATATAAAAAGTTCTTTCTAAAATGACTCATTTGTAATGCCAGAAAGGGAACCTGAGGATAACTTATCTGTTATGCCATTCATCTAATACTCTTATATTTTAAGTACAGATATGGAGTTTTTATTACTAAACAAAAATGTTGAAATAGGATGCATCATTGACCTAAAAATATGTCCAGTTAAATCCTGCTTCTGCCTCTGGCCTTTTTTATTCTTTTAGAATGAAACAGTTTAAAGTTATAAACAAGAATGTACACACTGGGAAGTTAATAATAATTTTAACTTGTGTCATATGCTAATGTGTAGTTAAATACTGAATTGAGAACGAAATGGTCAGAATCTACCACATATACACAGGAGCTCATACGTCTGTATTGTACGACTAGTGGAAACCATCTTTCTTATGAATATCAGAATAAGAGCTTTGAGTTCTAATTTTAGCTTTCTTTCTAAATGCTTTGTTTTCCTGTGTGATTTAATTGCTGTCTTCAGTCTTTGGTTTTCAGAATAGTTTGTGGCATTTCTAATCCTACAAAATATAGTGCCATAGATATCAGTATTGATTCACAAAGACAACAAATGTGTTACTGATGTCCAATATAGTATAGGTTGATATTGTTTCATACAGCTTATGAGTTGTTTTAGGTAACCAGGGGATAATGGCAGTACTTTTCCTACCGTATAAATTTACCATATAATTCAAAATAGTAAAATATGTGAAAGCTTGCTTTATATTTTAAATTTCCATAAATATATGTGGTATTATTATTATTATTAGAGTAGGAGCTACTGAGTAAATATTCCCCTAGAGCTGGGAAGGCTACTCTGCTTGCAACTCCTTTTATCAGCCTGCTAATGGCTTATAGCTGACTAGCAGTACTCTTGAGATTGAGTTAGAAAGACCTATTATTTCTATTTCATATTCAAAATATAAGTGCTCCTTGATTTACAATGGGGTTTTGTCCCAATAAGTTCATTGTAAATAAAAACTAACCATGAGTTGAAAATGCATTTTATGCTGGCAACAGAGCAAACCATCCTCTATTTAGGATGGTTTGACTTACCATTTTTTTCAGTTTTATGGGTGTGAATGCGATAGCATTCAGTAGAAACATAACCCCATCACAAGTCGTAAGGAGGTCTTTGACTTTTGATGGAGTTACATTCCAATAAGCCCACTGTAAAGTTAAAAAATCGTAAGTCAAACCAAGGTAAATCAGAGACCATCTGTACTCTATGGGTTGCTGATAACTTGGCTACATTTTATCATTTTATCTTGGCTGAGAGACACTATTCTATTCTCCTCATCAAATCAACTCTGTGGTAACTTCTTCCTCTGTTAATCCAAATCCTAAAATTCTGTGTCAGCTTTGGCTTTCAAAAGCCCTGTTTAGGGTAAATAATTGATGATTTCATCCCAAGACTACTTAAAAACCGAAGCAAAGACAAACACAGGCTCCTCTGAAATAAGTGTCCTACACTTCTATTTTCTGACAGAACACCACTACAACACAAACTAGAGGGATATAAGGAGGGAGAGGAAGGCGGTGGACAGACGATCTTTTGATTTTACTCATTGGCTTGAAGGAGAGACACCCGCATTGCATCTCCCACTACACACACACAAACACACACGCTGACCACAATATGGCAAGTCCAAACAAAGGTCTCCCCAGGGTGCCCAGACAAATGAGAAGTTAAGAACTCTCCTCAAAGAATGCCAAGCTGGCTGTAGTCTGTATCTCTGTTTTATTTTGAAGTTGCTCTTTCCTCAATTGGATATCAACTAATACAAAAAGTAACAATCATCAATGTCATTCTATAAACAGACAACATGACTTATTCATCTATTTATGGGGATGTCCCATCCATTTTCTGAGTCTTCTAAGTCATCTCTGTCTTGACAAATGGTTTTTCTTAGGTACTATGAGTAATTTTCTATCTGTCAGTTTGTCAGTACCTTATTCATGCTTAACATTTTTTACCCGACTCCTGTTCTGTCACCATTTGGGAAGTTAAGAAGAGAGCATATACAAATCACTTCATATTCTGCATAGATGTTGCACTCATGTTTTCTACAAGTATCACCTTGTTTGTTACCTTTAGTACAGCACCCATGAGCCAGCGTAATTTCCTGAATTAATTCTTCTTTTTCACCTATTTTTAACGAAACCCAGCTGATTACAATCTTCAAAAAAGTAAATGAGAGATGAGAAATATACACCACGTAGGAAGTATATGTAGGAAGTAGAAAAAATTAAATTCCCTAAAAGGGATAATATAACACTAATAGAGCTAAGGAACAGCTTGAATTCACTCATCTGAACTCTCATAATTCTTTATCTGCCACTCTTCTGTTATCTACCGTGTTCTTCAAGCTTCAGTTGCTTGTGCACTCACTTTGTCTCATTTCCCAGCCTCATGGGCAGGGGATACACTTTCATCATCTAGGTAAGCCCACATAGCACCAGAAAAGCATCATGTACTGTAATTATCTAATAATTAAAAATTTAATCTTTTGCCCTTACAACGAGAGCATGGATAAACAGCTTCTTATGTTGGACTTATAATGGGATTTCATATAAAGTTGTCTAGTGAGCTCTCAAATAATAAAATGGCCCTTATTAAATAAAAATTTTCAATTAAAAAAACTCAGCCTAGCCATTATGTTTCCATTATGAAATGACCATTTTATAAATTGCCACCTGTGAAGTTTGTGAATGATACCTCGGTGCCATGAATTAATTTGCATTCAACAAGTGAACAATTTTACCCCCTTCCAATTCATAGCAGCAGCAGCAATAAAATATCCAAGGGGGGAACAGCATAAAACATGTTGGATATTATAATGAATTTGATTACAACAACAAATAAAGCCCATTTTCATTTTGATATTATAAAAAAAGCAGCAGGAGGTTTGACTAGATAACTTGCTTTTATATTTTATTACATTCCTTATGTTACAGTCAGCTGGATTGAGTGCTCCCTGGGAGTGAATTAAGAACATTTGGGCCTTGTCTTTACATTCAAAACAGTGTGGCTTTTACAATCCACCTTACTTGGTTTGCCAGAGCAATATTAAGGAGAGCTTCCTAGTTCCTTGGCTGTTTATTGCCTCATGTCGAGAGTTTTCCTCCTACCTTCAGGTCATAAAATATCATGCTGTGGCATTAGGCAAATGGAATACTGATGCAAACATCATGACTGTCCACATCTCTGACCACTTTTAAAGGGAACTAAAACCCTGTATCTTTTTGGTCAACAGGTATTCAACGCTGTTTCACTCCACCACAACAATGCTAATTAGTTAAATATTTTCTTAGTGGCCTAAAAGAGTTGGTATATCTCCCAAGGCTTCAGGCAAACACTAAGATGACCTACATTTTGGTTATAAAAGCAAGAGACCCTCTAAAATATTAGAATTCTTATTCATAATGGCAGGCTAGTACACAAAGGGGAAAGAGCACCTAAATAAACCTGAGTCAACTTAAATCATCCTTAAATAAGCTCATACTACTACCATCAAACACATTATCCTATCATTAATTGCTGAAAATGTGAATCCTCTTGCCTATTGCTAAGGATTTGCTTTCCTACAGCAACCATAGAACAGTATTCATCGCACCTGAGAAGGAAAAACAGCGACAAGTCCACCTACCAACCCTAACCCAAAAAGAACACTGGTGGGTCCAGTGGAGCAGTTTTCTTTTCCAAGACAGGAACAACATTTTCCTCAATGGTTTTCACTCAATGCATGCCTTCTGGATTTTTCACAGGGCCAAATTTTGCACTGAAGAAAAGCACTTTGTCCTGATCAAGAACAATGCAGTTTTAAAAGTCACTGGTTAAACCGATTGTAGAGAAAAGGCTCCTGCTACCTAGTAAGATAGTTCGTAAGTGTTTATTGAAGGAAGTAAAGAAAAGGCAATCCCCAATTTATTATAGTATATTCTACATGCTGGAAGATGGGAAGAGTTCTCCTAGAAAAAAATGAGACTGTTGACTTTGATACCCATCAAAACGTGACTATGCATTGATGGGACACTTTGGGTATATTATAAATTGTGCTGTGTAGGAATAGTGACCAACATCATACATTTTCACATTACACAACAAAGTAGAATGTTCCCTATAATTGCTAGTCACTCCTTTTCACATCCCTCCACTTTGTTGTTCTTCTTTTTCTATCATAACCACTCGACGGAATATGAGTTCTGGCCAAATCCAACTGTCTGCCTAATCCGTACCTGCATTGAGCATCAAAGAAAGGCAGAAGGAAAGAATTCAACCCTCTTGACTGAGTTTATCCAATATTTTTAAACATAAATCTCAAGTACATTCTCAGCATGTCTCAAGTAATTTGGTTCTCCCACAAACCAAGATGTTATTTCAGAACTTCTCTCAATTCAAACTGCCAATATCTACTCCCCATCCTCCCTCCCAGTTAAAGATAATCTTCTCACAGCCTAATCTGCCTGCTGGCCTCTCTCCATGTATATGTAAATGTTCTCCTTTCTCTCTCATTCTAATAAAACACACTGTCCCTAATCCAGTGTAAATCCAAATACTCTCCTTAAACTCGGGCTTCTTTCCTTGTTCATTCTCCCTCCCTATCTTTGTCTCCATCTCTATCTCCAACTCTATATTACCCAATCCCATGGCTTAAGTATATTTGTTCAATGAAAACCCAATATTTGTCTACTAAGCAATGATTTATCTCCTGAACTACAGATCTGTGTAAATAAAATAACAGTTGCATTACTTGCACATGTTTTATATATAATAGTCAACTCATATGTATTATAACCAAAATTAATTATTCTCCCCTCAGACATCTTCCTCATTACTATACTCCTTCTCAAGAAATGGTACTATCATCATGCCTATAGCTCACACCAAAAAACTAGAGTCATTCCTTTTTAAAAAAAAAAGTAGATTTTTTAAAAATAGATTTAAATAGGTAGGTTAGTTACATGGATATATTGTGTAGTCGTGAGGTCTGAGATTCTAGTGTACCTGGGATTCTAGTGTACCCATCACTTAGTAAACAGTGTACCCAAGAGATAATTTTTCAATCCTTAATCTGCTTCTGCTCTCCCCTTTGGAGTCTCCAGTGTCTGTCATTCCCCTCTGTATGTACATGTGTACCCATTTTTTATCTCTCACTTATAAATGTGTATTTGATTTCTGCTTCTGAGTTATCTCATGTAGAATAATGGCTTCCTGCTCCATCGGTGTTGCTGCAAAAGACAGGATTTCATTCTTTTTTTATGACTCAGTAGTTTTCCATAATGTATATTTACCATCATTTCTTTATCCAATCATCCATTGATGTACACTTAGGTTGATTTCATGACTTTGCTTTTGAGAACAGTGCTGTGATAAACATACAGTGCAGGTATATTTTTGATATAAAGATTTCTTTTTCTTTTGGTATATACCCAGAAGTGCAGTTGCTGGATCAAATGGTAGTTTTAGTTTTAATTCTTTGAGAAATTTTTGTACTGTTATCCAAGAGGTTGTACTAATTTACACTGCCACTAACAGTGTATAAGCATTCCCTTTTCTTCACATCCTCAACAGCATTAGTTGTTTATTTGACTTTTGGTTTGAGATGGCATCTCATTGAGGTGTAAATGTGTATTTCTCTTATGATTACTGATGTTGAAGAATTTTCCATATTTTTTTGGCTTCTTGCATGTCTTCTTTTAGAAGAGTTTGTTCATGGCATTTGCCCACTTTTTAATGGGGTTATCTGCAGTTCTTTTTGTTGTTATTGAGTTGTTGGAGTTCCCTACAGATTCTGCATATTAGTCCCTTGTCAGACAAAATCATTTGCAAATATCTTCTTCCATTCTGCAGGTTGTCTGTTTACTCTGTTGATTGTTTCTTTTGTTGTGTGGATGCTCTTTAGCTTAAGTCCCATTTGTCTATATTTGTTTTTGTTGCATTTGCTTTTAAGGTCTTAATCATAAATTCTTTGCATAGGCTAATGTTCAGAAGAGGTTTTTCTAGAACTTCTTTTCAAATTTTTAGTTTCAGGTCTTGCATTTAAACATTTAATTCATCTTAGTTAATTCTGAAAATGGTGAGAGATAGAGATCCAGTTTCATTCTTCTGCATATGGCTATCCAGTTTTTCCAGAATCATTTATTGAATAGGTTGTCCTTTCCTTAGCATATATTTTTGCCAACTTCGTTAAATATCACTTGGTTGTAGGTATGTGGATTTATTTCTAGGGTATATATTTTATTCCATTGATCTATGTGTCTACTTTTGTACCAGTACCATGCTTTGTTGGTTATTATAGCCTTGTAGTATAATTTGAAGTCAGGTAATGTGATGCCTAAGAGCAAAAATAACTTAGTATCCTTGGCTATTCAGGCTCTGTTTTGATTTCAAATGAATTTTAGGATTCTTTTTGTCTAACTCTGAAAAAATATGTTAGTAATAGGAATTGCATTTAATCTGTATATTGTTATGAGCAGTATCATCATGTTAACAATATTCATTCTTCCAGTCCACGAGCATGAGATGTTTTTTTCATTTGTGTCATCTATAACTTCTTTATTATTGTTTTGTAGTTCTACTTGTAGAGATCTTTCACCATCTTGGTTAAATGTATTCCTAGGTATTTTATTATTGTGTGTGGCCATTGTAAATGGGATTGAGTTATCAGTTTAATTCACAGCTTTCACTTTATTGATGTATAAAAATGCTACTGATTTTTTGCATTTAGTTTGTATCTTGAAACTTTACTAAAGTCATTTATTAAATCTGGGAGTCCTCTGGCAGAGTCTTTAAATTTTTCTAGGTATAAGATCATGTTATTAATGAACAGAAATAATTTGACTTCCTCTTTCTTAGTTTAGATGCTTTTCTTTCTTTCTCTTGAATTATTGCTCTGGCTAGGACTTCTAGTATTATATTGAATAGGAATGGTGAAAGTGGCATCCTTGTCTTGTTCCAGTTCTTAGGAGAAATGTTTTCAACTTTTCCCCATTTAGTATGATTCTGGCTATTGGTTTGTCATATATGCCTTTTGTTTTTTTCAGATATGTTGCTTTGATGCCTACATTGTTGAAGGTCTTTATCTTGAAGGGATGTTGAAATTTGTCAAATGCTTTTCCTGCATCTATTGAGATGATTACATGGTTTTTGTTTTAATTCTACTTATGTGGTGAATCACATTTACTGATTTGTGTATTCTGAATTATCATTGCATCCCTAGGATAAACCCAACCTGATCATGGTGAATTATCTATTTGATGTGCTATTGGATTTAGTTTGCTAGGATTTGGTTGAGGATTTTTGCGTCTATGTTTATTAAATATGTTGACCTGTAATTTTCTTTTTTGTTGTCCCTTTGCTTGATTTTGATATCAAGGTAATACTGGTTTCATAGAATAACTTAGGGAGGAATCCCTATTCCTGAATTTTCTGGAACAATTCCAGCAAAACTGGCACCAGTCCTAGTACGTCTGGTAAAATGTGCTGTGAATCCATTTAGCCCTAGGCTTTTTTTTAATGGACAGATTTTTCATTACTGATTCAATGTCATTACTTATTATTGGTCTGTTAGGAATTTCTTCATGATTTAATCTTTGGAGGTAGTATGTTTCCAGGAATTCATCCGTTTCTTCTAGCTTTCCTAGTTTCTGCTCATAGTAGTCTGTGATCATCTTTTGTATTTCTGTGTTATCAGTGGTAACGTCACCTTTATTATTTCTTATTGTGCTTATTAAAATTTTCTCTCTTTTGGTTAATCTATCCAGAGGTCTACCAATTTTTCTTATCTTTTCAAAGCACTAACTTTTATTTCATTAATTATTTGTATCAATTTTTTGTTCTCAATATAATTTTGCTCTGATCTAACCTTTATTATTTCTTTTTTTCTGCTAGCTTTATGTTTAGTTTATTCTTGTTTTTCTAGTTCTTTGAGGTACCTTAGGTTGTTAATTTGAGATAATTTTCACGTAGGCATTTAATGCTACAAGCTTTCCTCTTAGCACTGCTTTTGCTGTATCCCAGAGGTTTTGGTATGTTGTCTCCCTATTTTCATTTTGTTTTCATTTCTGCCTTAATTTCATCATTTACCCAAAGATCATTCAAGAGCAAGTTGTTTAGTTTCTATGTATTTGTGGTTTCAAGAGTTCCTCTTAGTATTTTTAATTTTATTCTCTTGTAGTCTGAGAAGATATGCAATATGACTTTGAATTTTTAAATGTATTGAGATGCTTTATGACCAAGCATATGATCTATTTTGGAGAATGTTTCAGGAGTAGATTAGAAAAACGTATATTCAGCGATTGTTGGGTAAAATGTTCTGTAATAGTCTATTAGGTTTATCTTGTCTAGAGTTCAATTGCAGTTAGAGTTTGTCAATTTTCTCCCTCAGTGATTTATCTAATGCTACCAGTGGAGTGTTGAAGTCCGCCATTATTATTGTATTGCTTTCTATCTCTTTTTGTGAGATGTAGTATTTATGTGTTCTGGTGTTGGGTGCATATATATTTAGGATTGTTATGTATGTTCTTGTTGACTAGAACTCTTTATCATATCATGACCTCGTTTTTTAAGTGTTTTTTTTTTTTAATTTAAAATCTGTTTTATCTGATATTAGGATAGCTATTTCTGCTCATTTTTAGTTTCCATTTGTATGGTATAACTTTTTTCACACCTATACTTTGAGTCTATGGATGTCTTTACCTGTTAGGTGGGTTTACTGTAGGCCATATAGAGTTGGATCTTGTTTTGTTTTGTTTTGTTTTGCTTTGCTTTTATACAATTTGCCAGTCTTTGTCTTTTAAGTGAAGCATTTAGACCATTTACATTGAAGGTTAATATTGATATATGAGGTTTTGTTCCTGTTTTAATATGAATTGTTACCTACTTGTTTTGTACTCTTAATTTTATAATTTTTATGGGATCTGTTAACCTTATTCTTTCATGTACTTTTATGATTGTTAGTATTATTCTCTCATTTTCATGTTTGGAACTCCTTTGAGCATTTCTTGTAGGACCAGTCTAGTGGTGATGAATTTCCTCAATGTTTGCTTGTCTGGGAAAGATTTTATATCTCCATCATTGATAAAGCTTAGTTTAGCAGAATACAAAATATATGCCTGACAGTTTTATTTCTTTAAGAAAGATGAAAATAGGCCCCTGCTCTATTCCAGTTTATAAGGTTTCTGCTGAGATGTCTCCTGTAAATCTGATGGGATTTCCTTTATAAGTAATTAAATATGTCTCTCTTCTTCCTTTTATGATTTTTTCTTTCACACTGACTTTGTATAGTCTGATGACTATATGCTTTGATGAGGTTCATCTTGCAGAGCACCTCCCAGGCATTTTTCTGAGCTTCATGTATCTGAATCTCCAATTCTTTAGCTAGACCAGGGAAGCTTTCCTGAATTATTCTGTGAAATATGTTTTCCAAGCTTTTTACTTTTTCTTCTTCTCCCTCATGAATACCTATAAGTCACAGGTTTGGTTGCTTTATATAATGCCTTATTTGCTGAAGCCATTGTTTAGTTTTAAGTTCTTTTTGTTTTCATCTGAGTTAACTGAAAGTACCAGTCTTCAAGCTCAGAAATTTTTCTTCTACTCAGTCTAACATCTGTAAAATATATTTTGCAATTCCTTTAATAAGTTAATAATTTATTTCCAGTTTTATTTAAGTGTATCCCTTTGGTAAATGTTTCATTTATATTCTGAATTATTTTTCTGATTTATTTGTGTTGGTTTTCAACTTTCTCTTGGATTTCATTGAGCTTCCTTACAATTCATATTTTGAATTGTTTAACTGTCATTTCAAAATTTTCATTTTGGTTAATATCCATTGCTAGAGAGTGGATGCGATCCTTTGGGGCTATCAAAACACATTTTTTTCCAATGCTGTAATTCTTGTACTGATTCATTCTCATCTGAATAAGCTATTACTTCTTATTTATTATTTTACTTTCATTTTGATGGGATTCTTTTCTCCCCTTGAGGATGTGACTGTAATGTATGTTGCATATGATTGTTTTGCTTTGATTATAGGTGCTTTCAGGGGCAAGGCTCTCTGTATAAGTTCCTTGGTTATAAATAGCTTTTGTGTAGTGGCTTTCTCAAATGTTAATTATAGTAGCCATATATTCAGAATATGAGCAGGTTCATTCTCTTCTTCGGGGCTGGGAGTATGGAGGTCTTAGGAAGCTTATCTTCTTCCCTAGTACTATGCCCTCTGTCAGCAGGTTTTTTTTGTTTGTTTGTTTGTTTGATCTCCAGTCTAGTAGGTGATGCTTATGAGTAAAAGCCAGCTTGCCCTCAGCTACCCCAAAGAGGAGCAGAAGCAACTGTCCTGATAGGCATGACATGGGGAATTCATAGCCAGATGAGCTGAGGTCTCCAACAAGAGTGGGAAAGGGGCTGAAGCAGCCCCATATCCTTGACAGGTAGGAAACTGATCCTCTTCTCATCATAACCCTGTTCCAGGGTTCATTACTTTCTGTTCAGACAGACATTGTCCTTTACCCCCAGACCACAGTGCAACTGAAGTCCCTGGAAAATGCCTGTCCTACAGCTGCAACTGAAAGGCCTCAGGGCAGAACCTGTTCTCACTCACTCAAAACAGACAGCTCTCTGGCTGGCCCACACTCCACTGCAGGAGCACTGCTGCCCCATGTAGGGAGGGAAAGATGGGCTGGTTCTAAATTTACAAAGCAAGAGAATCTCCAAATCTGAGATGTGTGTCTTATATTCTGTTAATTTAACTTTAAAAGTAATCAAAGAAAAAGATTTCTTTTAGAAAGCCAGCCAGATCAGAGATCCTAGATTTCTAGGTTGATTCTAAAACTGCCATCAAGTTTTGGGTGCCATTCATAAATATTAAGAAATAGAAAACTCAAGCAAAAGTATGAAAACTTCAAATAAAATCAAAGGCCCTGTTAGAATGTAGTTTTACCACAGAACTACTGAACAGCCTGGAGTCATAAAGAGAAGCACCAGGGAACTGATTAACTAGGACTGTAGTGACAGTAGGCTAGAAAATATGTTTGTCTTCAAAGGCAAAACATCTGATGGCCCTGCATGATATAGTGCAATGCCTTACGCCTCATGGACACCAATTTAAATCTAAGCAGGGTCAGTTGTCAGAGCAGAAGTCATTTGTGCCCAATAGTGTTTTATTAGCCAATGTGAAATGTTTCAAAATTCTGAACCTAGTTCTTAGGGGATGTGACTACATCATGAAGAATACTACTCAACTTGCTCTCAACTTGTACCACCAATAATAAACCATGTCCATGTAACACAAGAGAACACATTAACAAATTAGTAGCACAGTATTTGAATGTTATAATAATAATAGCAGCAACAAGACACCCTGTATTTATGCAGCACTTTATATTTTACGATATATCTTCATGGCAATTTTTTTTGTTTCTTATAACAACTATGAAATTAACTGGTTTTTAAGGTATTATTGCTTTTATTTTTACAGAGGTGGAAAACTGAAGTTCAGTTTTGCTAAATAACTTGTACCTTATATTTTTCACCTAAAGTAAAAAACTAACCATAATCAGAATAGAAATAAGGCTCTAACTTAGTCCTTCTGATTCCAAGATTACTGCACTTCCTCTGGTAGCATGCTATCTCTTTGTAAGGGTATTTGTAACAACTCAGTTTAAAAAAAAAAAAAGTAATTTTATCAATTGGATAATTTAGAAAATCAACAGTTATCCAGACATATATTTTCTAGTATAGAAACTTTATGTTCTTTCATAGTAGAGAAATTGCATGGTACTTTTAGAATAACTGGTTGAGAACATTATGATTATTCACAGTCATAAATGTGTTCTTTCTTCAAGTTAAAAATAATAAAACTAATAAATTTATAACAGCAAACATTTACTGATTTTTTGACCTGTTTCTTATTGTTTATTTTTATTTTTAAAATTCATAGCAACTTAACAAAGTGGGCATTATATCTTATTTTTTAGTCAGAAATTCAGCTATAAAAAGATTAAGTAAATCGAACAAGCCCAGAGAAAAAGTGACAGAACTGGGATATAATTCCTATTAGTCTAGTTTCAGAGCTTGTATTCTTAATCATTACACTTTTATCAATAAGATAAGCAGCACATGGCAGAATCATAGAGAAACCTTCTCTAAGGATGATACAAAAAAAGCCAGACTGTGAAAACCTGCATTACTTCTTGAGGATTCATATGATCAAGAGAAAATACAGAACATTATTTTCTCAAATACTAGGAAAATTATCAAATGGTATATATTTCATAAATACTACTGATATTATATACTAACACAGAGGACAAATTCAAGAGTGATATCAGTTTAACAGCATTCACTGAGTTACTACTGAGTGCAAAATACTATGAACTCCATGGTCTTAGCAATATGAGTAATGTAGGATTCTAAAAAGTGAAGTAGACACACTTGCAGTCCTTGGAGAGCCCTTGGAGAAATCACTGTAAAATGCCAAGTACAACAAAAATACAAGATGAAATACAAGTTGTGATTGCCATGGTTCTCAGACTTTAGTGGGCATTAGAACCACTTGAAGGGATCGCTAACAGATTATTGGACTCTGTCCCTTGAGTTTCTGACTCAGGGGTCTGTGGGGTGGACAAGGGACTGTTTGAAAATTTGCATTTCTAGCATGTTTTCAAGTGATGCTGATGTTGCCAATCCAGGGACCAGACATTGTGAACCACTGAGATAGAATTTTAAGGGAGCATAGAGGAAGGCATAATAAGCCTTCTAAAGCAGAACACTTTAAGCTGGGGTCAGCCTCTGAACTGTGCTTTGACAAAGGAGCAAAATTTCTGATATTGAAAGATAATGTACTCAGGTTCAAGAAGAAAGATAATCCTCCAGGCTCTTCCTTCTTTCATCCTAGTGATTTGGTGGCCTCACTCTACTCTTATAAAATGAAATAAAAATTATGAAACCCTTTCTCCTCGCCCCCAAACCCAATATACATAGATGTTTTCTTTGGTTCAATCAGAGTCCTGACATTTTAGTAAGGAGTGAAAGAGAAGTTTTACCACATTTCAAGCTTTATTAAAATCCTTCTTTATTCAGTTTCAAGTAATTTCAATTTCCTCAAAAACTATGATTTAAAAAAAAATGGTCCTAACTGGACTCACACATTTTTGGGAAGATTAAAAATGTGAATGAACTGTTGGTCAAGTTTTCTTTTGCAGATTAGTTTTGTTGATTGTAATGGCTGAAATACTCACAAGTTCCCCAGTAAATATTCTTTCCACCCTTACCATTGGAGAAGGAAAAAAAAAAATGAAAACAATTCTAAAAGTATTTTAACTGTGTGCTAGAGCTGGGGAATAATCAAAGAAGTAATGCACTGACTCGTGAGGATCATTTTATTCCCAATTCCTCTATCATTTTACCACATCCTCCTAAAGAACTAATTTAAATTCTCACTGCTATAATTTTTGTATTTATAAAAGGGGGATGATATTTGCCATGAGGCTTAGTTAATACTTGAAAATTCTCCCGAGATCATTGAGAAAGGAGAGGAATAAAATGCTATTACTCTACATTAAACTTTGGAACTCAAACTATAAAACAAGAAGTATCTACATTCCTTCCGCAGCA
Source organism: Cacajao melanocephalus (assembly GCA_963573385.1). Taxonomy (NCBI): domain Eukaryota; kingdom Metazoa; phylum Chordata; class Mammalia; order Primates; family Pitheciidae; genus Cacajao; species Cacajao melanocephalus. Next base: position 5,478 of record CAUYLG010054547.1, on the reverse strand, counting down.
AACCAATTGAAAAGACATTTTTCTACCACTAAGCTGCTCATTGTCATGACAAATGTGTATTAGACGCCAATACTGTCAAGTACTTTACAATAATTTCTTCTAATAGATTTTATTCCACTTCCCACAGAGATGAAATAAGTAAAAGGCAGATAATTCAAATGCTACCTGCCAGTCTAAACTTGTTCTATAAAAGGCCAGATAGTAAATATTTTAGGCTTTGGAGGCCTGAACATGTTTAAAAAAAAAGACATGTATAAAACTGGAATAATTGTCACCAGTCATTATCATTTTTAATTTTCTCTTTGTTAGCAGCATTGCACCTTCCCTATGTCATCTTTTTACTTTTTCAGAATTGGTTAGTAATAAATATTTAGGTAGAATTCATAGCTCTTCCTTGCTTTCTTTCAAAAACTGAGCAAATTTTTAATACTGTTGTTTCCCAGTTCCATTTGCCTTCCCCCAAATAAGTTATTAAATCAGGCTAGTTGATTTCAATGCCCTGAATATAAGCCATTTTGTTTCATTCACATTTTCTATTTTATTTTGCCTACTGCTTCATTACTGGTATTTCCTCATACGCCTTTAGAGAAAATGTTATTTCTTCGGTTGTGCAAATTGGAAACCTATTTTTAAAGAGCTATGTCTCAACGATTTTGATTATTCTGCACTTTATTTCCCTCCTCATTTGTTTAAAAAAGGACAATACATAAGCCACCATCTCCCTCCTGAGTGTAATTGTAGAAACCTGTTGTGGTCTCACTAACACTTTTGTATACTTTTCATTTTGTTTCCTTATTACAATGATAGTTTACCTTCCTGCTTACTTTTCTGTTTGCATCTCATTTTGGAATTCTTGTCTAAAGTGCTTTAGATAAAAATCTCTAATTAGGCTTTTTAAAAACATGATATGAAGTAGAAATAGAGAATTTCACAAATTAAGTTATAAGAGTTTACAAAATGGTAAGTAGTTTGAAGATTTCTGCTTTCTTTTGATTATAATTAAGATTTTAAAGACTGAGAGCTCCTTCCCATTTAACTGAGATGGCATCTTCCTAAACATCCTTAGAAATCTATATGCATCAATAAAATGTTTGTAGTTACTTTAGAGTAATATAGAAATAATTATATTTAGCATTATGTTATGGAAAATGGGAAAGGCACCTCATTTTAAGATTTGACTGTAATTCCACAATGTAATATATTTGAAAGCTTTTTTTTCAGGTTTTTCTCTCCCTGCAGTGTGCACTTCAGAAATAAACCTGTCAGTTCTGACACATGGAAATCTCACTGCCATGTGTTCTTCAGGTTTATGCCATAATTGGAAATCAATCAATTGTAGAAATGTCTTCAAAGGACATGATTTCTCATTATGTCCTCAGCATTTATTGAGGGCTGATCTAATAAATGGCTCTATGAAGAAATGCTCTGCAGTAGTTTGATAAAATTGGTACTGCCATTATATTACTCAGTGTCTATATACAAATTCTGACATTTCATATTTTACTCAATATTCTAAGCATAAAAGGAACAGATCTCTTCCAATGATTTCATTTGATCCTCTTTTGTATAAAGAGTTATGAAACTTTGGTTTATATTGGTGTTCAGAAAATTAAAAGCTAAGTTTTTATATGTTTTATAATTTTGCCCAATTTGTTCTAGTCTAGGTTTTCTGAGATTAAGAAGTATGTCATTACTGCCTTCTCTAATTTCTGCCCTTGTATCCTTGTAGGTTGGTTATAATTGTTTATTCCATATCAACTTTGGCTAATTTGTGCAAAAAGTAAAATCATCAGAAATATTGAGAACTCAGAGAATAAAGCTTGGTAGGAGGCAGGAACCAAGGCAACTCTACGGCCTTGAAAATGGGAATCACAACAATAATCTAGCAACAAGGACAGTTTGGTCAGAGGGGAGTGAAAATGCAAATGCTTGAGTCTCATGGCTGACTTGTGGTTATAGGAACCTGATGTAATCTCTCTAGTGTGGATACAATAGGGAATAGATAATTCTAGGAACTCAAACAGGATGCCATTAGGAAGAGGAGAAAATAAAGTCAACAATAAAGACAAACTCAACAATATTTACTACGTATTGTTTTATACTTTTGTTGGGGAAAGCAGTTGCACATGTGTATCTTATTATAAGTAATTCTACAGTGCTTTTATAAGTGGATAAGAAGTTATTAATAAATTATTAGAGGAAGATAAATTTATTATAAATGAGTAAAAAGGTTTTTAAACTGAATATCTCCATGTTCAATTAATTATCTGCAGTCCAGAATGGATTGTAAGGGATCTAAAAGTATACAATGTGGATCGGTCCATAAAGAGCTTAATATCTATATGTAAAAAAAAAAAAGATAGGCAAACGTAAAATAAGAATGATTGATACTGTAGGAAATTAAGTATTAATTTTTGATCTAAGAGGCACTTAGGACAGAGATTAATAGAATATCCTCTGGAATTAGACTGTCGTGGTTCCAATCCCAGCAATACTACTTAAAGTAACTTGGTGAAGTTACTTAACATCTGTCATTTACAAAATCAATATCTTCATTTCTACGTCACAAGGCTGTTTTGATAAATAAATACAGATAAAACATTTATAATTCTATCTGATATGCAATGAGCGCTATGTGTTAGCTAATATTGTGCATAGAAAAAGGAAAAGACATTATATAACCACTTTAATTTATAAAGTATATTTATTTATCCAAGTATATTATTGCAGAGATTAGACACAAAGAGTGCGCTCAGATGCCATATAAGATACAAAGCAAGATAAAAAAATATAGACTGATACTATGAAACTCCAACAGCAGAAAATATTTCTAACAAGCACTTCTATGAAAGATTTTGTTAGGAAGCACCCTTTGAGCTTGGCATTGCAATATAGTCATGTGAAAATGGTAAAAAATATTTCAAGTGTAGGGAATATAAAAACATACAGAAACATGAACCAGTAGAACGTAATAATACAATGAGCATAATGTAGTTTTATTAGGAGAAATATAAGGCTTAGAAAGGGAATTAATGAAAAAGAAGTTTGGAAAAACATGCTAGAGCTACAATATGGAGAATTTTGCTTTATCATGTCAGATTATTGAATCAGACCTAACTATGAGCTTAAAAATCACACAAAGCCCCTTTCTAAAGCCCCAGGGGCTTTTTTTTTTCTCATTTATAAAAATGAGAAGAGTATGTATCAAGAGAGAGTGAATGGAGCCCAACTTCCACTTCAATTAGTTGTTTTTATGGCCACACTTTTGTATGGAAGTTTACTTACAAAATGCATATAAATATTTATAGAAAATTACATTATTATAAGTTCTTGTGCTGATTTCTGCTTCTGGAAAAGATGGAGTAACAGGACCTAGATTTACCCTCTTGCCCGAAACAAAGAATTGGACAAAATACATGAAATAACAGTTTTAAATATGTGGTACATCAGGCAACATAGAACAGTAGCCACAAAGAGATAAAAAAAAAAAAAACAAGATGAACCCAACGATGGCAACTTCAATGTCTGGAGAGGGATTTCCAGCCATAGTGCAAGAAAGGGGAACTGAGGTACTAGCAATGTCTCTGTTGCAGAGGTAGAGCAACAAGGTGGAGGACAAGGTGGCTAGAGTTCCTAGGGCTGAGCACTGGAGAAAAAAGATTCAATGAAAGAGAGAGAGAGAGAATATATGCATGCTTCAGAGATCCGCAGGAGTTGCTATTGCATTGTAAGCAAAGTCGTAATGAGCACAATTGTGTAAAGAAATTATTTAGGCCTGGAAAAAGAGTCATTTGAAAGGAATAGATGGAAAAATAATCACAACTCAAACAGGGTCAAGAAGAGTTGCTACTCATAGCAGTCATACTAGAAATCTCAATAATTCATAGAACATCAGAAAGAATTGTAGAAGAGATTTGTATCATACATTGAGCAAAATTAGTGCTAAACAATGCCGTAGCGCCACAAAAGAAGCATAAAGCTCAGATTCAAAAGGATCAAACTTCAAGTAACCTAATCAAATTCCAGAATAGAGATCAACAATATCTATGGGAACACAAAATATCTGTCACTGTACAAGGTAAAATATCCAATGTCCGAGATCAAATTTTAAAAAAATTATAATACATGCAAAGAAGGTGGAAAATATGGCCTTCATATCTGTAACCAAAAATTCTACAGATGTTAGAATTAGTAACATCTAATTCTAGGTAAGTAAACATTCCATATATTCACGAAGATTGAGGAAATATTGAGCAAGTTAAGTAGAAACTTAACATCGTTCTTAAATTTTTCTTTTAAGTTAAGGGCTACATGTGCAGGTTTTCATATAGGTAAACTTATGTCATGGGGATTAGTTGTACAGATTATTTTATCACTCAGATATTAAGCCTAGTATTTATTAGTTATTTTTCCTGATCTTCTCTCTCCTCCTACCTCCCACCCTCCAACAACCCCATATGTTGTACCCTTTATGTATCAATGTGTTATCATTTAGCTCCCACCTATAAGTAAGAGCATGTGGTATTTGGTTTTCTGTTCCTGCATTAATTTGCTAAGGATAATGGCCTCCAGCTCCATCCCTGTTCCTGCAAAGGACATGATCTTGTTCTTTTTTCAAAGCTGCATAGTATTCCATGATGCATATGTACAATGTTTTCTTTTTCTCTTTTTTTTTTTTTTTGTTGTTGTTGTACTTTAGGTACTGGGGGATACATGTGCAGATCATGCAGGATTGTTGCATAGGTACATACAGGGCAATGTGGTTTGCTGCCTCCATGACCCCGTCACCTATATCTGCCACTTCTCCCCATGTTATCCCTCTCCAACCTCCAAGTTGTCCCTCTCCTAGCCCCCCCACAACAGACCCCAGTGTGTGATGCTCTCCTCAGTGTATCCATGTGTTTTCATTGTTCAACACCCGCCTTTGAGTGAGATTATGTGGTGTTTGATTTTCTGTTCTTGTGTCAGTTTGCTGAGAATGATGGTTTCCAGATTCATCCATGTCCCTACAAAGGACACAAACTCAGCATTTTTCATGGCTGCATAGTATTTCATGATGTATATGTGCCACATTTTCCTTGTCCAGTCTATCATTGATGGGCATTTGGGTTGGTTCCAGGTGTTTGCTATTGTAAACAGTGCAGCGATGAACATGCAAGTGCATGTGTCTTCATAACAGAACAATTTATAATCCTCTGGGTATACACCCAGTATTGGGAGTGCTGGGTCCGTTGGAACTTCTATTTCTAGATCCTTGAGGTATTGCCACACTGTCTTCCAAATGGTTGAACTAATTTACACTCCCACCAACAGTGCAAAAGGATTCCTATTTCTCTGCATCCTCTCCAGCATCTGCTGTCTCCAGATTTTTTAATGATCTTACCTAAGGCAAAGTGCTGAAGCTTTGATCTTTGCTGTATTCAATTTCAGAAAGCCTCTGCATATGTGCTTTTCCATGTATCCAAGAATATGACTTAA
>CAUYLG010054546.1:0-34556 GCA_963573385.1 Cacajao melanocephalus | reverse complement strand
TTGTGGTGGTTTGTGTTACCCAATATTTTGCCATTGCACCCCCGCCGGGGCAAACGCTTTCGCCTCCAAAAAAAAAAAAAAAAAAAAAAAAAAAAAAAAAAAAAAAAAAAAGACATCAATAACTCATATATTGCTAGGGGGAATATAAGGTGAACTAACTTCTTTAGAAAACAGTTGGGCATTAAAAAAATAAAAGTAAATATGCAATTACTATATGACCTAGCAATTACACTCTTGGGCATTTATTCCAGAGAATTGAAAAGTTATGTTCATATAAAAATCTGTATGCGAATATTTACAATAGCTTTATTCATAATAGTGAAACTGGAAACAACTGAGATATCCTTTAATGAATGAATGATTTAAAAAACTGGTACATCCGTATCATGGAATACTACTGAGCTATAAAAAGGAGTGACCTCTTGATATGCAACTACTTGTACAGATCTCCAGGGTATTACACTGAGTTTTTTTTTTTCAAGCCAGTCTTAAGTGGTTATATACTATAGGATTCCATTCTAGTTACATTCTTGAATTAATAAAATTAAAGAGATGGAGAACAGATTAAGGTTGCCAGAGGTTAGAGGCTTGGGAGAGAGGGGTGTGAAGGAGAGATGGTTTAAGAGGGAGGTGAGTGTGTCTATAAAAGTGCAACTCCTTGTGGTGATGGAACCATTGTATATCTTCACGTGATAAAATTGCATACAACTATACATATACACACACAGAGTGCAAGTAACGCTGTTGAAATACAACTGAGGTTTCTGGATTGCACCCATGCCAATTTTCTGCTTTTGATAATGTACTATAGTTACATAAGATGTTACCACTGGGAGAAACTCAGTGAAGGGTATATGAGATCTCTCTGTACATTTTTTTGGTTACATATAGGATCTATATTTGAAGACAGAAAGTTTATTTAAAAATTAGACACCAAAGGCAGATGCATTTTTCATTGAAGCAAACTGTCCTTCTTGTTGGGTTTGCAGAAAAAAATAGACTGTTCTTTTTTTTTAACTAGGTTGGATCCAAAGGCTCCCAACACAATTACAATCAGTCTTCCAGTAACTGTACTGTACATACTCACCAATAGTAGAGAGTATAGTTGGTGTCGGGACTGGCATTCCTTCCAGGGAGCCACGAACACTTCATGTAGCTCAGGTTGTGCCAAACGCATTGAAGCTCCGTCACAGCAGACTCAGGATCGCCTAGAATATCCAGGCCAAGAGTTTAAGACCTTTCTTTCCTTGTAATGCAAAGTAGCAAATCACGCTTTGGCAAAGGGGATAATGAGAGTGCTTTATGTTGCTTCGTCAGAAAGTAAACTCTTCATCTTTCACCCCATTTTACCCAGCAGTCACCCAGGATGGAGGAAACCCAAATCTAATTTGTTTGCAACCTTCTCTCTTACCTCATGATACAAAGAAAACATCTTCCCTATCACTGAGGGACCCTAACTAATATCCCTAACTGGAAAGAGAGATAAAAGTTCAAAAACTATTTCAATCACAGATAATATCTACACAATTCCTAAATGAATGTGGATACACAAACGACCCTTATATATATACCTGTCTTAAAAAAATTTACTGAGGTGCAACTTAACTTTCTGTCTTTTGATCAATACTGACACATCTTTTTTAAAAAATAAATAAATAAATAAATAAACAAACATTCAGTCAGGCAGGGTGGCTCATGCCTGTAATCTCAGCACTTCAGGAGCCCAATGTGGGCGGATCATTTGAGGTTAGGAGTTCTACAACAGCCTGGCCAACATAGCGAAACCTTGTCTCTACTAAAAATACAAAAAATAGCCACATGTGGTGGTGCACACCTGTAGTCCCAGCTACTTGGGAGGCTGAGACACAAGAATTGCTTAAACCAGAGAGGTGGAGGTTGCCACGAAATCTTGCCACTGCACTCCAGCCTGGGTGACATAACGAGACTCTGTCTCTAAATAAATAAATAAACATTCCTCCTGAAGCAATTCTGGGGAAAGGTAAGCCTAACTGAACTCTTAGTAGTTGCCTCTTAATTGTCATGACTTTAGGAGCCCTAATATCTTTCTGACCTAAAATCTCTATCTTTAGTTAAGGTATAATGTCTTTAAACACTTCTGTTTAAAATGTAAACATGTTACTCCTCATGATCCTTGAAGGGGTACTACACTGAGCCATTATCAACTATTTTATGTCACAGTATAGTATAATAATTTTTTTTTTTTGAGACAGAGTCTTGCTCTGTAACCCAGACTGGAGTGCAGTGCCGTGATCATGGCTCACTGCAACCTCTGCTTCCCGGGTTCAAGCGATTTTCCTGCCAAGCATGTGCCACCAGGGCTGGCTTTTTTTTTTTTTTTTTTTTTTTTTTTTTATGAGATGAAGTGTTGCTGCCATGAGGAGTGCAATGGCTCGACCTCAGCTCATCGCAACCTCCGCCTCCCGAATTCAAGTGATTCTGCTGCCTCAGCCTCCTGAGCAGCTGGGGTTACAGGTGCCCGCCACCACGCCCGGCTAATTTTTGTATTTTTAGTAGAGATCAGGTTTCGCCACATTGGCCAGGCTGGTCTTGAACTCCTAGCTTCAAGTATTCTACCCGCCTCAGCCTCCCAAAGCGCTGCAATTACAGGCATGAGCCACCACACCTGGCCAGTTTTTTTTTTTTTTCGTGTTTGTTTTTTTGAGATGGAATCTCACTCTTTCGCTCAGAATGGAGTGCAGTCATGTGATCTCGGCTCATTCCATGCTCTGCCTCCTGGGTTCAAGTGATCCTCCCGCCTCAGCCTCCCCAGTAGCTGGGATTACAGGCACGTGCCACCATGCCTGGCTGATTTTTGTATTTTTACGTTGGCCAGGCTGGTATCAAACTCCTGACCTTAGGTGATTTGCCTGCCTCGGCCTCCCAAAGTGCTGGGATTATAGGCGTGAGGCACTGTGCCCAGCCATTTTTCTTTTGTTTTAAACTCCTAAGGAAAGGAGAATAGGGCAGGTAAGTTGTTTCAAACCTCTTGGCAGTCCTGAATTTTATAATTTTACAAACAGTACTTCATATATTTGTGATCAGTACAAAGCAGGTAAATGGAATGGCTTAGAGCACAGGCCACATAGAACTAAGGACTGGAGGTAAGAGATGGGGCCCAGTCCTACCCAACCAAGGGACAACATAATATATATAAATGTAATATATATAAAACATTCACTCTTTGCCAGGCACTATTCTAAGTACCTCACATATATTGACTTATGTAATCATCCCAGTAATCATAGAAGATAGATACCATTATCATGCCCATTTTACAGACGAGGAAACTAAGGTACAGAGGGGCTAAGAAATTTGCCCAAAGTTATACAGCTAATAGCTGGCAGAGCTGGGATTTAAACTTAGACAGTTGGTTTCTGGTAGCCCTGCTCTTAATCAGTATATGCTACTCCCCTGTATGTAACATAAGAGCCAGAAGGACATTGGGTGAGGTGGGACTGGGGAACAATGATCAACCTCACTACTTGACAGCTTTTCCTAGGGCTGTCTTGTATTATCTTGTCTAGACTTGTATTGGAGCTAGGCCAGCATAATATTTTTCTTTTTAAACATGCTTTCCCAAATATATCCTGCATAGCAAACTAATTATCATATATAATGAGTAAGATAGTATTTTGTGTTTTATTTTTAAAGCACTGGGCCTGGAATATAAAGACATATATATAGCAAGTCACTCAGTTCCTTTCTTCCTCATAAAATGGATCAGGGTAATAGTACACGCCTTATTCACTTCACAAGATAAGCTTGTAAAGCTCGATTTAAGGAAGTGTGATGTGTGTGTGTGTGTGTGTGCGCACATGAGCGCCCGTGTGCGTGCATGCGCATGCATGCACACACACACGTGTATATCATTTTTTAAATTATTAAATTTTATATAACTATTCGGCATTGTTATTCAAGTTGTTTGTAAGCTTCTTCAAGGCAGAGACATACTCACATTTTCATTGAGCTGGTAGCACCTAGTAAAATGCCTGGCACTTAGTAGACTCAGAAAATGTTTGAGAATTGAATGAATTAATGAACAATGCACAAAAGCAATGGAGCATTCAGATTCATTCTCTAAACACCAAGAAGTAGTGCTTTCACTTGTTACCTTCTGGGGGTGAGATGCATTTTTCAACCAAAATGCTAGGCTTCTCACTTTCATTGGTGCTACATTGGGATCCCACTTGCAGACAAATCCTCTCATTCAGGGGCACTTCTTTTGAACGATGAGTTTCTGGAGCTATTTTCTAAGGTTAGAAAATTGTAAAAGGCATTGCTTCAGCAAACACACACTTAAATAATAAAACATTAGCATGTCCAAATGCGTTTTTTTTTTTTTTTTCAAAAGTGTTCTCAAATGGTATAGATCAGTGATTCTCAATTGGGGGTGATTTTGTTCTCCCTGCCACTCTCAGGTACATTTGGTAATATCGAACATTTTCTATTGTCCTAACTTGTGAGGGGGAGGCTACCAGCATCTAGTAAGCAGAGATCAAGGATGCTGCTAAACATCCTACAATGCAATACACATGACAGCCTGCCTCCTCCTACAACAAACCCTTCACCAAATGTCAGTAGTGTCACCACTGAGAAACCCTGGTGCAGATAGAACAATTTCCCACATTTTAAATATATAAATGTCATGAAATTTACCTATAAACCGACAATGCTAACGTATCAACTCTCTAAAATCAGTTTTAAAGGAAACGCAATATGATTTTCAAAATTCACTTAGAAGTAGATGCACTGTACCATGAAAATTAAGGTAAAAAAGGAATGCGTTAAGAATCCAGGGATCAGGTCAGGAGCAGTGGCTCATACCTGTAATCCCAGCACTTTGGGAGGCAGAGGTGGGTGGATCGCTTAAGCCCAGGAGTTCGAGACCAGCCTGGCCAATATGGCAAAACCCCATCCATACAAAAAAATATTGGGCAGGCATGGTGGCTCATGCCTGTAGTCCCAGCTACTCATGAGGCTGAGGTGGGAAGATCACTTGAGCCCAGGAGGGGGAGGTTGCAGTGAGCCAAGATTGTACCATTGCACTCCAGCCTGGACAATGCAATGAGATGTTGTCTCAAAAAAAAAAAAAAAAAGAAAAGAAAAGAAAAATGAAAAAAAAAAGAATCCAGTAATCGTGGTTACTTCTGGGTAAGGAAATAAAGGAGTGGGGCCTGAGAGACTTTTCATTAAACCTCTTTCTCTACTGTTTGACTATTTTGACCACCTCATACAGATGCATAAATTTCAAGCATTGCTATATGTGCTGAGTATATACACTCTCATTCTGAAAAGTAGATAAGCTTTGTGGAACCGCAGAAAGCCAATTTATAGACACCATAGAGACATAAATCACCAATGTGGTTACTATGACTTAGAATAATGAGATTAATGGGCTCTCTGGGAAATTAACATTTCCCAAATTGACAGAGTTGGAATAATTAAGAATGGAGCACTTTTAATCAGAGCTCCGAGGACAGTGCTTCCTGCTTTGCAATAGTTTCTAACACAAGTTAGAGATAGTATTTCCTTTTATCTACATGTTGACGGCCACGAAGGGGAAAATTTGCCACAGTTAGTACTATCTACTACCCTAAGGAGCTATTCTGCCATGTCACATGCCTGCTGCCAGCTGAGCATGAGGGCAACTGTGAGATACCCCCAAAACCAGGACATATGGATGGCCTGTGAGAATTAGTTAACAAGTCAACAATGAATAAATCATAGCAAGGACACAAAAACAAAATCACTTTATAGAGCCAGAATAGCTTAGGTCCAGTCAAGACAGCACTCTGAAAAGGGAGTTGGTCAGCCCTGGAAGAACAGAAAAAAAAATGTCTGCCAGCAAAATCCTGACAGGGAGGAGAAAGAGGGTGATATAGGAATGTGGACATTGAATTTTTCTGTCCCACTAGCAAAGATGTTTACCCTCAATAGGGCCTCCAGCTATTCTTAGACAAGTACATTTTTACAGCTAATTTCTGATTCCTCACCAAGAAACCTACTTAACATTTGGCTTCCCATACAGGCTCTGGCTACAGGGATAAAATGCACCAGTTATGCTAACAGAAATCTTCCTAGAATGCTTCACCATTACCATTTTCACAACAAAGTAAAAAATTAGCCCTTGATAGATGCATGTGTGTTGAAAATAAGGTTTCTGAGTACATGAAGCTGAAGACCTGCCTCCAGGATCATGGTAATGGCGGCAGGAAGGCTTTGAATACAAATTTTACCAACCTCACAATTTTACTAAGCACAAGTCCTATGTATCTCTGAAGGAGCCATCCTTATTCAAGGATCCTTGGCAATTCTTGTTTAGAAGTTATTTTCCCTTTGAAGACACCAGGGGAAAATGTACAGTCAAATGTCAAATTAGATTGTACAAATGCAATCAAATTAGAATCATCATGAAAAAAATCCCAGTTTTCTTATTATAACAGACATTGTTCCAGTTAGAGGGCTATGGAGTTTTTGTATACAGAAATTATCACAATGAAATTTTTAATTTAAAAAATGCCTTAGTGGCCAGGCATGGTGGGTCACACCTGTAATCCCAGCACTTTGGGAGGCCAAGGTCACCTGAGGTCAGGATCACCTGAGATCAGGAGTTTGAGACCAGCTTGGCCACATGGCAAAACCCTGTCTCTACTAAAAGTACAAAAAAAAAAAAAAATAGCCAGGTGTGGTGGCATGCACCTGTAATTCTAGGTATTTGGGAGACTGAGGCACAAGAATCACTTAAACTCAGGAGGCAGAAGTTGCAGTGAGCCAAGATTGCACCAGTGCACCCCAGCCTGGGTGACAGAGCAGATTCCATCTCAACACAAAATAATAAAATAAAATAACATAAAAAATAAAAAATGCCTTAGTATCTAAATCTGAACCTTATGCTTTAGGCATATGAATAATAACATAACTTAGAAAAGGGACAGCAGAGGGAAAGATCTTACAAATAATAATTTTTTAAAATGTCTTTCGAAGTTCAAGGTAAAGAATATTAAACTGGCACTAATAAAGTAGGAACCCAGATTATCAACAACTGCCAAGTCAAGCATATCTCTCTGTATCACTCAAGAAACTAAATTCCTTGTATCAGATCCTTTTTTTCTTTCTCTCTCTCTCTCTTTTTTTTTTTTTTTTTTTTTTGAGACAGATTCTTGCTCTGTTGCCCAGGTTGGAGTGCAGTAGCATGATCTCAGCTCACTAAAACCACCACCTCCCAGGTTCAAGTGATTCTCCTACCTCAGTCTCCTGAGTAGCTGAAATTACAGGTGCACACCACCATGCCCGGCTAATTTTTGTATTTTTCGTAGATACAGGGTTTCACCATGTTGGCCAGCTGGTCTTGAACTCCTGACCTCATGTGATCAGCCCACCTCAGCCTCCCAAAGTGCTGGGATTACAGGCGTGAGCCACTGCATCCAAGCCTTCCATCAGATCTTGAGGCATGTGTGATGGCTCCCACGTGACTTTTGGCTTTGGTGAATCATCCTCACTGTTAGCTGCTGTATGATGTTATGCTCCACAGGGAATCTGTTTCCCTTTGGAAATTTATCAAAAACGAAGGCAAGAGTCCTGAACTGATCTCCCCAGACCAGTGTTCACTTGGCTGGAGTGCACCTTTCTCAACACCAGAATTCCTTTCTCAGAAAGAAAGGGACTTAGCTTCAGCATCTGCCTATTTGGAAGCCTGGCCTTTTGATTAGTTTGCCTAATGGGACTTGCCTATCTCTTAGTGATAAAAGATATATAAAGTCTGATGCTGGATCCTTCTTCTACTTCCAGCTGAGGAACTATTAGACATTGCTTTAAAAATGGTGGTGGGCAGCCATTTACACTAATCTCTTTTTCAAAAATCCTCTGCAAATCCCCGTCCCTCATCTTGATGAGCCTCCAATCTTAAGATCGAAAATGACCTCAAGAGTTTATCTCTTTTAGCAACTTGGGACCTTTGAACATTTTCATAAGCCCCCTAATGTACAAACTATCATAATACCATTTCTTCAATATGCTTCAGGGATAAGTACACCTCAGTTTGACCTGATGATGCTAATGCTGTACCCAAAGGACAGAAAGAGGAGAGGAAAATTCCTTCTGCCATTCATTTTCAGCCTTAGGATGATAAACTTCAAAAGGTCCAGACAGGACATCTCCTACCACTGATTGGAAGGAATAATCCACGTTTATCACAACTGCAGGACTAATGACCATCAATGCTATCAAATGGCTAAAATAAATGAGCTGGCTTTAGGCAGAGGTTACCATTTTTGGTCTCTATCTAGTTTCTTCAGGGGCAAGATGGAAGAAACAAGATTAAATGATAATATTAGGCTGAACCAAATAATACTGAAAACATTCAAATATTTTGACCCATAAAAGTGGTAATTTCACATGGCTCAACCTAACAACAGTAATAATAATAAAAGCTAACAATTACCTAGCACTAACTCTGTGTCGGTGCATTACAAACCTCATCTCCTTTAATGCACATGCCATCCATATTCAGTAGGTACTATTGTTACCCCCCAACACACCCATATTTTACAAACAAGAAAATGGGAGCTCAGAGAGGTTAAGTGATTTGCCTAAAATCAAACAGCTTGAAAGGGGAAGAGACAAAATTTCACACACAATTCTATCTGATTCCACTGCCTCCTAAAGTTCCATTTAACTCTGAATTTCTGTACGTACACTGAGGAAATAACCCGATTTCTGGGCTAGAATACCAGCCTGGCTACCTGATTAATCCTTGACAGCTTAAGGAAAAGGGACCTGAAAAGTAATCTCTCCTTAGGGTTTCAGTTAGACACTTAGGTGATTATAGGGTTTACAGCCAGAGGCACTTAGGGTCTTAGAAATTCAGAGAATGAATTTCTTAAGGCTCAATTTCCAAAAATCACCACTAAGACTCCAAATGCCTAAGGCCCTTCCTTAGGAGGAACAAGATGAAGCCAACAATATGTAAAGGCAAACTCCAATCTCACTGCTAGTAGTATCAGGGGCTTCCACATTTAGAAGACCTCTTTTAAAATGCAAATATTTTTGACAAGCCTCAATTCTTTATCAATTAATGCCTAAGCCCTAAGCCCTAAGTAACACCTCAGCAGGATAAGGGAGAGGAAGGCAGATTCGCGAATTTCCCTTCAGAGGAAGAGCATGTTCCATCCTGACTATTAAACTTTTATATACATTATTTTCTGTGTCCCAGCCAGCCAGAGAAGTGAGTAAAGCCACACTTTATACATAGGAAACAAAGTCTCAGAGAGGTTAAGCAATTTATCCCAGGCCATAGAGTCAGCTAAGAGTGACAGTGCCAATTAGAAGCTAGTTCTCCTGACTCTTTCTTCCACCAAAGCTGCCTGAACTTGGTGCTTTTACAATTCACTGATGCAAAGCACTGTCACTAATAACTTCTCATTCTGCCTACTCAAAATCCTGGACAAATTCAATCCCAAACACCCAAGCCCCTTGTCGCCACCGGCGGCCTGCAACGAACACATACATACTGAAAGAAGGTATAAAAAGATAAAAAACAGTTGCATAAGATTATCATAAAGAACCTGAAATTGTCCAAACCTATTAACAAAAATTCACTTATATCAGTTGACTAGAAATCTTGAAAGTCTTCCTCATTTTTCCTCGGGCATTAGGGAACCCTCTACTCAAGTACACCTACCACTGACATCTTATTTTTTCACTTTCCGCATGGCCATTTATTTTTACACCACATAGTGCTTGTATGTCTATTTGTCCATGTGATTAGCAAGATGGTAAATGTAAAAATTCCCTGAAAAATTAAGTGTTGTATAGATACATGGTGATACAGCTACAGGCAGGAACATAGGAACAAATTTAACAATAACATAATTATTTATTGAGTACCTAAGAGAAAAATATATCTAGTATTTCCTGTCAAAGCAATCTCAATTGCAATTAATTATCAAATAATTAGCAAATATTTTTAAGTGTTCACTTGTCTCAATAGTTGCTTCTATAATTTCCCCAATTGAAATTTAAACACATCCCAAAATACAATTTCCACTTTGATGTAAGATTAGAATTTGGCTTATTCTTGGCTCCAATTCATAGTGTTCACTTTACCTCATCAATATAACATGTTGCAGAAAACTTACCTTATCCTGTTTGTCGCCAAAACGACTAAAATACCATAGACTACAATTTGGGCTGGCTCCCTCTGGTGGATTCCATGTCCATATTACTGTGCAGAGGTTTTCAACAGAGACACTCAAATTTGTCACAGGTGGCTGAGTTTCTGTTCAAATCAAGCACACACAAAAAAACCCCAAATTTATCAGCAGTATTTTTAATGGTTCGCTTAATTCTCCCAAGTCCTGGAAGGCAAGCTAATAATAGCTGAGTTAACAATATCTAACACTTACTGGGCCAGGGACTATTCTAAATATTCCACACATATTAATCCATTTAACCCTCACAACAATCTTTGAGATAGAGACTAGTATTAGCCTCATGTTTTTGTTTTTGTTGTTGTTATTTGAGACAGTCTCACTCTGTAGCCCAGGCTGGAGAGCAGTAGCATGATCTCAGCTCACTGTAGCTTCTGCCTCCCAGGTTAAAGTGATTCATTCACCTAGCCTATTACTGGGACTACAGGTTCATGCCACCATGCCTGGTTAATTTTTGTAATTTTAGTAGAGATGCGGTTTCGCCATGCTGGTCAGGCTGGTCTCGAACTCCTGAGCTCAAGTAATCTGCCCACCTCAGCCTCCCAAAGTGCTGGGATTACAGGCGTGAGCTATCACACCTGGCCTATTAGCCTCATGTTATAGATGAGGCAACTGAGGCAACAGGCAGATTAAGTCATTTGTCCCATACCCCATGGCTAAAGTAAGTGGCAGAGCTGGGACTGTAATTTGAAAAGTGTGGCTCCAAGGTCACATTCTTAACCACTTTCATAGAGAAGAGTGATATTCTTAAATACTAGTATTTCCAAATTGTTCTCTTCCAGGAATTTGGGGTTCCCTAACCTTGGGATCCACACCTTACTCAATACAGACTGTTCAGGCTGGGCACGGTGGCTCACACCTGTAATCCCAGCTCACTGGGAGGCCAAGTGGTTTGAGCGCAGAAGTTTGAGACCAGCCCAGGCAACATGGCAAAACCCTGTCTATACAAAAAAGTTACAAAAGTTAGCCAAGCATGCTGGTATGTGCCTATAGTCCCAGTTACTGGGGGGTTGAAGCAAAAGGATCACTTGAGCCTGGGAGTTTGAGGCTGCAGTGAACCAAGATCATGCCACTGCACTCTAGTCTGGGTGACAGAGTAAGACTCTGTCTCAAAAGCAATGACAACAACAAAAAACCAGCTTGTTCAAAATCTCAGCAGTTCTGTAAGTTTAAGAAGCTCATCTTTAAATCTGCTTGCTAACATGACCTGGTAATTGGTTTTTTATAGCTTTTTCCAAAGAAGTACTGAGAAAGAGATTTAGCAGCCTTTGTTCCCCTGAAGTCTGACACTAAACAGCTGGAGCTAGAGCTTGACTAATCTGAAGAGGGAAGAGAAAGAGGAGGAACTGTGAAACATCATTTTAAACTTTCCTGAGAACTCCTGAGACCAAGACTATCAAAATCATTACCCAGAAACTGAGTGAGGGTTATAAAGGAACCCTCTGTCCTACCTTTGCAACTTTTCTGTAAATCAAAAATTATTTCAACATAGAAGTTTATTAAAGTTATTATAAAATAATTCCTCTAAGTTTTCTAAAGTGATGAACAGAATCATTATTAATTACTTAAGGATTATAGTAATAGTAATTTACTAAATGATAGAGTTAAATCTTATACTCTACGCTAATACTTTGGAGTGCACTGGGCCTGTTATATAATCAGTGATATTTATGCTGTTACCTTTCTCTCTAACTGAGCAAAAAATTCCATTTGTCCCAAAACATCAAACTCACAGGCACTATGTAGTTGAGGTTTCTCGAACAGTCAATTTTATACATAGCAGCTACTTGGTCAGCAGTCTACAAAGGCCCTTGACCCTCAATATTCATTCCCTGGTGATTATTTAAAAGTCTGAAAACAACAGATGTTAGCAAGGCTGTGAAGAAAAGGGAATGCTTATACCCTATTGGTGGGAATGCAAACTAGTTCCACCACTGCAGAAAGCAGTTTAGAAATTTCTCAAAGAACTTAAAATAGTCCGGGTACAGTGGCTCATGCCTATAATCTCAGCACTTTGGGAGGCTGAGGTGGGTGGATCACTTGAGGTCACTAGTTTGAGACCAGCCTGGCCAACAGAACGAAACCCTGTCTCTACTAAAAATACAAAAATTATCTGGGCGTGGTGGTGTGCACCTGTAATCCCAGAAACTCAGGAGGCTGCGGCACGAAAATCACTTGAATCCAGGGGGTGGAAGTTGCAGTGAACCGAGATCGCACCTCTGCACCCCAGCCTGGGCAACAGAGCAACACTCTGTCTCAGAAAAAAATAAATAAATAAAAGAACTTAAAACAGAACTACCATTCAACCCAACATTTCCATTACTTGATATATATCCAAAGGAAAATGACTCATTCTATCAAAAAGACACATGCACCCATCTGTTCACTGCAGCACTATTCACAAAAGCAAGGACACAGAATTAACCTAAGTGCCCACCAACAGTGAACTGGATAAAGATAATGTGGCACATATACACCCTGGAATACTATGCACCCATAAAATGAATGAAACCATGCCCTGTGCAGCAACATGGCTGGAGCTGGAGGCCTTTATCCCAAGTGACGTAATGCAAGAATAGAAAAACAAATACTGCATGTTCTCACTTATAAGTGGGTGTTAATCATTGAATCCACATCATCATAAAGATGGGAATGACAGACACTGGGGATCACTAGACAGGGGAAGTAGGGAGGTGGGTGTGGGGGCCAATAAAACCACCTGTTGGGTACTATGGTTACAGCCTAGGCGATCAGATCATTGAGACCCCAAGCCTCAGCATCATGCAGTTTACCCTTGTAGCAAATCTGCCCGTGTACCCTTTAATCTATAATAAAATTGGAAATAAAAAACAATTCATTCCCTCTTCTAACGCTACTATCAATAGCTTTTCCCAAGGTCCAACTGTGGGAAGGAGCAGCCCACAGCAGGACAAGACCCTGTGGAAGCAAAGAATTCCTATTGCACTGCATTAAAACTCAGCTAGTTCCAGGGAGCATCAATGGCTTAGGCAACAGTGCTATCATTAGGATTTTAAGTGATTAAAAGAATGTATGGCTATTCCATTTTGGCCTTTCCAACACCACATCAACGATATTTTTGAAGACAAATCATTTGTCAGGTAGAGAGCCTCTAATAAAAACATTGTTCCTACAGGAGACTACAATTTACTGTAGGATTATCTGTCTTATTATGCAGTTTCCAGAAACACATCCAAGATACCTAGTTTAGCATTTCCAGTGCCTAGTTCAGCATTTCCAGTACTTTCCTCACCCACCTACCTCCTACCCCCATACAAAAATTAAAGCTCTGCTAATAAAAATATACTTATTTGTGGTTCACTTCAATTGTACTCTAATTTTCAAGGTAATTTAAGACCTTTTAAAACCTACTTTAACCTCAGTTTTGAAATAAAATAATAGCCTGCCCTATATTCAGTCTTTCAAATGGGATTAATATTTTCCCATCTGTTTTGAAGTGTCCTTTTGGTCAGATCTTCTAAGTGGTTTGCATTTTGGGCTTCATGGGGGCTAACTGCCATCCTTTTTCTCGTCTGGTTCCCTCCATATCTCTTGATTTTTCTACTTCCTACACTTTAAACACACAAGCATGGATTCCAGGAATATGGCAAGAGTAGGAAGCACCAGACATCTATCTCCTCACCTAGATAACAATGGTAGCGGCAGAATCTGTTAGATGTAACAATTTTGGAAGACTCCAGAGTTATATTAGGAAACACTTATACTGAAGGCTTGCCATTTCCAAGGAAAGGCTTGAACAGCAAATTGCAATAAATTTCAATCAATGTCAGCTTTTACATAGTAGTAGCTGCACATCCTTCATCCCCAACCCCATGGCAGGCAGCTGTGCACATGTTCCTGGAACAACGTGCACATAGCTTGTGGGCTATGTGGGCAAAAGGGCTCTGTCTGTCAAATATTGGGGATCTGTATTCTGATTAGATTGCTGCTTCTGATCACAGAGGTACAGACAAAGAGGCTGGCAGCCATTGTGGTCGCACCTATCCTCATTGTTGCAAGCCCCTCCCTATTTAGCTGAAAGGATTTCCAGAAGATATAAAAGAATTGCGCTCTTCCCATGCCACCTCATTTTCTCCTTTTCCACTTTTGGGAGCCAGGCATTAAAGATTAGAACATTCCAAAACAACTGCAGAGGCATGGTGGCTCACGCCTACAATCCCATCACTTTGGTAGGCCAAGACAGGAGGATTACTTGAAGCCAGGAGACAAAGACCAGCCCTGGCAACATAGCAAGATCCCAACTCTACCAAAACAATTTTTTTGTTGTTGTTTAAATTAGCTAGGTGTGGTGGCATGAATTTCTAGCTGCAGCTCCTCAGGAGACTGAAGAGGGAGAATCACTTGAGCCCAGGGATTTGAGGTTACAGTGAGCTGTGATCACACGATTGCACTCTAGCCTGGGCAACAGAGCAAGACTAGGTCTCAAAAACAAAACAAAACAAAATGAAACAAAACTATATATACAGGGAAAAATAGAAAGCGACCACACATGCTCAGGGAAAGCCCAGAAAAAACCTGAAAAGACTTTAAGTTTGCACTTCAGGTTGATCTTCAACACAGAGACAGCCTACAACAATGAAAAAATAAAATAAAAACAATAAACAAAACAATAACAAAAAACAGCAAAGCTGGGGGAAGGGCACAATCTGGTTTCCAGAGAAACCAGATTTAAATGACCAGTTTTTAACAAAAAAATCACAAGACAGACAAAAAAACAAGAAACTATGGCCCATTCAAAGAAAAAAATTCAATCAACAGCAAACCTGTCCCTGAAAATGACCTGATGGCAAATATATTAAAGAAAGATTCTGAAATAAATACCTTCAGATGTTCACAGAACTAAAGGAAGATTTGGAGAAGGTCAAGAAAATGATATGTAGGCAAAATCAAAATATCAATACAGAGATAGAAAACCTAAAAAGAGACCAAAAAGAAACTATGGAGCAGAAAAGCACAACTGAAATGAAAAATTCATTAAAGGGAATCAAAGGTAGATTTGAGCAGGCAGAAGAAAGAATCAATAAACTTGAAATAGGACAATAAAAATTCTTGAGTCTGAGGAACAGAAAGGAAAAAAGATTGAAGAAAAGTGCACAGAGTCTAAGGGACCTGTGGTACACCATCAGCAGACCAGTGTATGCATTATGGAGGTTCCAGGAGAAGAAAGAGAAAAAAGGGAGGAAAGAATACTTGAAAAAAAATAATGAGCCGGACATGGTGGCTCATCCCAGCACTTTGGGAGGCCAAGGCAGGCAGATGGCCTGGGTCCAGGAGTTCAAAACCAGCCTGTCCAACATGGCAAAACCCCAGTTCTACTAAGAATACTAAAATTAGCTGGGTGTGGTGGTACACACCTGCAATCCTAGCTACTTGGGTGGCTGGGGCAAGAGAATTGCTTGAACCTGGGAGGCAGAGGTTGCAATGAGCCAAGATCACACCACTGAACTCCAGCCAGGGTAACAAAGTAAGATTCTGTCTCAAAAACAAAAAAGAAAAGAAAAGAAAAGAAATAATATATGACAATTTCCCAAATCCAAAGAAAGACATAAATATAAACTTCTAAAATTTAGATGATGCTGTGAAAGCAGTGCTAATGGAAAAATTTATAGCTATAAACACTTACATTAGGAAACAAGAAAGATCTCAAATCAGCAACCTTAACTTTACAACTTAAGTAACTAGAAAAAGAACAAAATAATCTTAAGCTATCATAAGGAAGGAAGTAACAAAGATTAGAGCAGAGATAAAGGAAATAGGGAATAGAAAAATAGAGAAAAATCAATGAAACTAAACCTTGAAAAAATCAACAAAATGGACAAATCTTTAGCTAGATGGACTAATAAAAAAGAAAGAAGGATGAAATTACTAAAATCAAAAATGAAAATGAGTACATTATTACTTATTCTAGAGAAATAAAAAGGATTATAAGAGAGTACTATGAACAACTATACACTAACAAATTGGACAGCCTAGATGAAATGGACACATTTCCAGAAACACAAAATCACCAAAACTAAATCACAAAGAAACAGGAAATCTAAATAGACCTATAAGTAGTAAGGAAAATGAATCAGTAATCAAAAATCTCCCAACAAAAGAAAAGCCCTAGACCTGATTACCTCACAGATAAACTTCTACCAAACATCTAAAAAACTAATACCAAACCTTCTCAAACTTCCTAACTCATTCTGTGAGGCCAGCATTACCTGATGCCAAAGCCAGACAAAGACACTACAAGAAAATAAAACTACAGACCTATATGCCTTATAAAGATTGATGTACAAATTCTCAACAAAATAGCAGTAAAGTGAATATAGGAGCATATCAAAAGAATTATAGACCATGACCAAGTGGGATTTATTCCTGGAATACAAAGATGTTTTAACATACAAAAATTGATCAATGTAATATACCACATTAACAGAATAAAGGGGGAAAAAAACTACATGATCATCTCAACTGATATAGGAAAAGCATTTGACAAAATTTACCTTTCATGATAAAAACACTCAACAAACTAGGAGTGTAAGGAAATTGACTTAAAAGTTTCATACGGAAAACCCACAGCAAACATCACCCTTAATGGTGAAAGACTGAAAGCTTTTCCTCTAGGATCAGGAATGAAACAAAGATGCCCACTTTCACCACTCCTATTCAACATAGTACTGGAAGTTCTACCCAGTGCTCTATTTAGCAATTAGGCAAGAAAAAGAGATAAAAGACATCCAGTTAAATTATCTCTGCAGATGATATGGAAACACATCCCATGTTTATGTATTAGAACACTTACTATTGTTGAGATGTCAATACTATCCAAAGCGATATACAGATTCAATTCAATCCTTATCAAAATCTAAATGATATAATTTTACAGAAATAGAAAAATCCATCCTAAAATTCTTATGAAATCTGAACGAACCCTGAATAGCCAAATAGTGTTGAAAACGAAAAACAAAGCTGTAGGACTCATACTTCCTGATTTCAGAACTTGCTACGAAGCTGCAATAAACAAAACAGTGTGTACTAGCATAAAAATAGACATACTGATCAATGTAATAGAATAGACAGCCCAGAAATAACCATCACATGTATGGCCAAATGATTTTTGACAAGAGTGCCAAGACCACTCAATGTGGACAGTCTTTTCAACAAATGGTGCTGGGAAAACTGGATATCCACATGAAAAAGAATGAAATTGGACCCTTATCTAATACCAAGTAAAAGAATAGACTCAAAATGGATCAGAGACCTAAATGTAAGACTAAAACTATAAAATTTTTAGAAGATAACATAAGACAAAAGCTTCACACCATTGGATTCAGCGACAATTTCTTGGATATGACACCAAAAATGTAGGTAACGAAAGAAAAAACTGACAAATTGGACCTCATGGAAAAAATTTAAATTTGTGCATCAAAAGATAATATTAACAAAATAAAACAGTGACTCACAGAATGGAAAAATATGTGTAAATCATATATCTGATAAGGGATTAATATCCAGAATATATAGAGAATGCCTAAAACTTAACAAATGAAAAAAGAAACAACTCAATTCAAAAATAGGCAAAGGCTTAAATAGATATTTCACCAACAAAGATATGCAAATGTCCAATAAGCACATGAAGGTGTTCATCACTAATATTTAGGAAAATACAAACCAAAACCACAATGAGATACCACCTTACCCCCCATTAGAATGGCTACCATCAAAAAGTAGAAAATAAATGTTGGCAAGGATATGGAAAAATTCGAACCCTTGTGCATAGTTGGTAGAAATGTAAAATTTCACTATGGACAGTATGGTGGTTCCCCAAAAAATTACAAATAGAATTACCACACAATACAGTAATTCCATTTCTGGGTATATACCCAAAAGAAGCGAAAGCGAGGTCTCAAAGAGATATTCTATACACAAGTTCATAATAATACTGTGAAATAGCTAAAACATGGAAGTAACCTAAGTGTCCATTGACAGATAAATGGATAAGCAAAATGTGGTATATACATAAAATGGAATATTATTCAGCTTTTTAAAAGGAAAAATTCTAACATATGATACAACATGAACCATGAGGGCATTATGCTGACTGAAATCAGCCGGTCACAAAAAAATAGACAACTGATATATTATTCCATTCATGTGAGATACTTAGAGTAGTCCAAATCATGGAGACAGAAAGTAGAATGGTGGTTGGTTGCCAGGCGCTAGGGGCAGGGGAAAATGTGGAGTTATTGTTCAATGGGTACAGAGTTTTAGTTTTACAAGATAAAAAGAGTTGTGGGGATGGATGGTGATGACAGTTGCACGGCATTATGAATGGATTTAGTAACACTGAACTGTATGCTTAAAAATAGTTCAGATGGTAAATTTTATGTTACGTGCATTTTACAATAAAAAAAAAAATTAAGGCTGGACACAGTGACTCACGCCTATAATCCCAGCACTTTGGGAGGCCAAGGCGGGTGGATCACAAGGTCAAGAGATCAAGATCATCCTGGTCAACATGATGAAACTCCATCTCTCAATATTAAAATTACTAAAATTACAAAAATTAGCTGGGCATGGTGGTGCATGCCTGTAGTCCCAGCTACTCGGGAGGCTGAGGGAGGAGAATTGCTTGAACCCAGGAGGCGGATGTTGCGGTGAGCCGAGATCGTGCCATTGCACTCCAGCCTGGGTAACAAGAGCAAAACTCTGTCTCGAAAAAAAAAAAAATTTAAAAACACAGAAACCGAAACTTTAAATATAATCTCCAAATGTTTAAATATATACAAATACATGTGAATTGTGTGTGTGTGTGTACAACATGCCTAGACATATACATGAATAAGTGATGACTATACTACTTGTAAAGGTCTCTAACAGCTCTTCATGTATAACTTCAGCATAGTGTAGTGATTAAGAGCACAGACTCTGGAACCTGACTGGCTGAGTTTATATCCCACCTCTGCTACTTGCTAGCAGGGAAATTACTTAACCTCTCTATTTCTCTGTTTTCTCATATCTAATATGAGGATAATAATAGTAACCTCTTGCAAAGGGTTATTACGAGGATTAAACGAGTTAATACAAGTAATGTGCTTGGAACAGTGCCCAAAGACAGTAAGTGCCATGTGTTAGCTATCTGCTTTATTTCTTTAAGAGACAAAATAATTCTAAAGGGTTGCTTTGGTTTTCTGTTGAATTGATATGTACCCCTGGCCTTTAAGATGGAACAAGTATCCGATCCCTTCTGCCTGATAAACTTCCCTTAGGCACCTAATTTCAACCATTTCTTGGGGATTGCACCACTGACTTCAGAAAGGGGAGTAGGAAGGAATGCAAGTATCTCTGTATCTAAACCTCAAATCCCAAGTGAGTTTGTACGGTCATCTAGGACAACATCCTATTAAGAGTTAACACAATCTACTCTTAAATAAGAAGGCATTTTGCTTAGCTTATAGCTTTTGCTCTCGCCTGTCCAATCACAGCAGCTGGCAGACGCATGAACATTTCGGGAAAAGTTAAGGAAATCACAAGAGTCATATATGAGTCATCTGTCTCCTTCCCTTACATCCACTCAGGCATCGACTCCTGTTTGTTTTTTTCTTGCAACATCTTTCTTAGTTACCCCAATCATGCCAATATGCTCTGTTGTACCCCATGAGGTGGGAAGATACCAGTAAGTCATGGTCCTGGACAGGAAGAGTTCACAGCACATTTTTCTAGTGGAGACCTGCAACCATAGATTCCTGTGTAGCTTCACACTCCAGGCCCTCCCCTACCCAGTCAAGTCTCGCTGCTTGCTTCCCCTCCTGTGTTGTTTTCCCCATGCTGTGCTGGACTCAGAGCCTTCAAGGATAAATCAAGGTACTCGGCCTGGATTGACTTTACCAGTGCACTCTCCTGCCAAGCCAGGCTCCTTCCTGACCACAAAAGATAACTCTTACCCTCATTTTTGGGTCTCTGCTCCTGCTATTCCCCCCACCCAGAATAAATTCCCCACCTACTCAAATCCCACTCATCCAGAAGATCTAACTCAAGTTTTACATCTTCCATAAAACTATTAACCTTCAGTTTTTTCTCTTTTGAATGCCTATAGCACCAGTTGTTTGAACCACACAGCCCCAGCCACCACAAAGGCAGTCTCCAACATAGTATCATTCGCTTCTTTTTTTTGTTTTGTTTTGAGACGGAGTCTTGCTCTGTTGCCTAGGCTGGAGTGCAGTGGCCTGATCTTCACTCACTGCAACCTCTGCCTCCCAGGTTCAGGTGAGTCTTGTGCCTTAGTCTCCTGAGGAGCTGGGATTATAGGCACCCACCACCATGCCCGGCTAATTTTTGTATTTTTAGTAGAGATGGGGTTTCGCCATGTTGGCCAGGCTCATCTCAAACTCCTGGCCTCAGGTGATCCACCCACCTCAGTCTCTCAAAGTGCTGGGATTATAGGCATGAGCTACTGCACCTGGCCTAATATAGTATCATTAGCTTCTTAACAAGTGGCTTGCACATACTTTCGTGGGTCCCAAGCAGTCCTGTCCTGCTACCTTGGAAGGTATCCAGCTCCTCTGCCAGTCAAGAACTCCCATTACTTCTGCTTGGTAGGAGCACTGAGTACAGTGGTTAAGGGCATGGCCTCTGGAATCAGGCTGCCAGGGTTGGAAACCTAGCTCTTCCACTTTGCCAGCTATGTGAATTTGGGCAAGGGTCTTGGTCTCAGTGTGCCTCAGCTTCTTCATGTACAAAATGGGACTAATAACAGCACCTACAGGTTAGGTTTTTGTTAATAGCACAAGTAAAGCACTTAGAAAACTGCCGGGCATAAACACTATATACATGCTAGTTGTAATTAAGACATGCCACAATGTGGGCCATTGAGTGGGACCAATTAAAGTAAGCTAGTAATCTAATCACTTTTATAAACGCTCTGAGGATTAGAGCTGGAGGAACTCTTAGAATTTACAGAGTTCAACCTCCTCATTTCACAGATGAGAAAACTAACTGCAGCACAAAAGGGAGGAAATGACCAGCCCAGAGTCTCACAGCTGGTAAATATCAGAACTACTAAAACTCGAGTCTCCTCACTGAAGACATCTATTTTTTTTTGCCACCATACCTCAATGCAATTCGATCCATACTTTTAATGGGGAAAGAAGTTTCTGCATTCTAAATTAGCAAGATAAAAACAAACCATTGTGACAAAACTAATGAAGTTGGGAGTTGCCAGTTTGTCTAGATGGCCAGCTGTTGTTTCAGGTGTGTGTGGGAGTTAGTCTGTAGGAGGGAGGGTGCTGGAGTGGCACGGTGAAAATCAGGAGACTCAGCCAGGAGAGGTGGCTCACACCTGTAATCCCAGCACTTTGGGAGGCCTAGGTGGGCAGATCACAAGGTCAAGAGATCAAGACCATCCTGGCCAACATGGTGAAACCCCATCTCTACTAAAAAATACAAAAAGTTCTCCAGGCGTGGTGGCAGGTGCCTACAGTCCCAGCTACTTGGGAGGCTGAGGCAGGAGAATAGCTTGAACCTGGGAGGCAGAGGTTGCAGTGAGCTGAGATGGCGCCAACGCACTCCAGCCTGGCAACAGAGTGAGAGTCCATCAAAAAAAAAAAAAAAAAAAAAGAAAGAAAGAAAGAAAAAGAAAATCAGGAGACTAATGAGATGGGTAACTTTAGACAAGTTTCTTCCCTTCTGTGGACTGCAATGTCCCCATATGATTATGGAAATCAGGTGTCCCCAGATGAACTAGAGGCCCTTTTGGGGCAAGAATTTTGCTATACACGCTCAGGTTCTAAGCCAACCTACAGAGCCTGGCTCAGTACTAAATAATTACTGACCGACAAGTTTCAACCCTCCCTCAGGTCTCTACTCAAATGCCACCTTTCAGTAACACTTGTTTTCTTCTCAATCCACCCTTTTTACAATAGCAATCCTCTTCCCAGCTTTGTTTTTCTCTACTTAGCACCCTCAGACATATCATATATTTTACTACACACCCCCCACCTCCGCCAATAGTATATTAGTTCCACAAGGCAGGGACCTGATCTGTTTCGCTCACTGCTGCATCCTCCGCCCCTAAAACACTGCTTGGCACAGAGCAGACTCTATATATTTTGTTGACTGAATCCACAGAGGGCATCAAGGTTTCCTAATCAACATTTCAACTTGGATTTCAAAGCACATTGTTAAAAAATGCGATAATCATATAGGTGTTTGTGTCAATGTGATAATAAAACCCATACAATTTGTGGCTTTCACGGTCACCAAAAACGTCCGGAAGGCCACTCCTTCCAGGAGCTGCTCCTAAAGAAATCACTAACTCCCAATTTTTCACAACTGCCGGGTTGATTAACTAGAAGTTACCAAACAGGGTGAGGGATATATAGGAACTCTCTGAACTATCTTTGCAACTTTTCGATAAATCTACAATTATCCCAAAATATAAGGTTTATTAAAGAGAGTGGGGCACGGGGGGGCTGGTGGGGGGCGCATCTGCCCTGGCGCATCTGTTGTGGGTTCCCCAAAGGGTTTCTTGGATGCCAGAGGAGGTCATGATCCTCACGTCCGTTTTCAACAAGGACTGGGGTGTTTAGAGGTTCCCTTCAACTTCCACTCGCAAGAGTCACCCTTAGATAGTGAGGATTGTCGCGGCCTCGGGCAAAGAGCCCCTGCGCGTTCTCAGCTCGCCTGGACTTCGGTCGGCGACCCGCCGGCTCTGGCTCCTCATTTCCTCCAGGGATCACAGACGACATTCCGGGCGCTGACCCGCGGCCCTCCGACGCCGTGGACAAGTTTCAGGATCCCGGACCCAACCCCCGCTCCCCCGGTCCTGCTCCCCTGTACGGCAGCCTCCTTGGCTCTTCCTGACGGCGCAAGGGAAGTGCGGCGACAAGTTGTCGTCCTCCTACTTCTCCGCCGCCACCTCCGCCGCACCCGGAGTTCGGGAATACCCCGCAGCTCCCGGGTCCCACCTCGAACCGGCCCCAGTACTGGGCCCCGGAGATCCCGCGCGGGAAGGGCAGCCCCCAGCGCCAACCTCAGCTTCGGCCCTTCGCCCAGCGGTGACCTCCCTGGCCTTTCAGCCATGACCCTCACCGCCCTCTGCCCTCCGCCGTCCGGCCTCTCCTCGGACCCCGAGGACCGCACTCACCCGTGGGCGCGGCGCCGCCACCCCTGCCGACTGCGCAGAGCAGCAGCGCCCACAGCCCGCAGAGCCGCGCCGGCCGCTCCATGCAGCCTCTCGCCTCGGAGCCCAGCTGGGCTGGAGCCTTGGCAGTCCCCGCCTCCTTCGCTCCCTCTCCCACTTCCCGACTCCGCCGCCCTGGAGGCTGGAGGCCGGCGCAGACGGGAAGGTCCGCCCCGCCCACCGGCCTCAAGTAACCTGGGCTGGCGTGCGCGGGCAGAGGAGGCGGGGCGGGGCGCCAGCGTCTCTGGCGGCTCCTGCGGTTCCCAAGGCGCGACACCTGGCCCACCCGCAGCTCCCAGGTCCGGTCTCTGACCGAACAGAACTTCCTCGACCATGTCACCGCCCAGTCAGGACGCTGCCCTGGCCCCCTCCCTCCGCGTGACGGAGCCGGCGTCGCCGCTGCCTGCACACTTGAGTGCCCTTGGAGGTGCTAGGGGCTGTGCCCTGCCGGACACCAAGACAGGGTCATCTGCAGAAAAGAGCTTTGGCCTGGCAGTCTGGAGACCTGGCTTCCAGTCCTTGACCTCTGAGCCCTTCTTTGCTAGCGCTGACTCCAGCGTTAGTAATACCAGACCTACTTTTCTGGGTATGCTTGGGGACCCTGGCAACACTGTGCTTTGTGAAAAGGACAAAGGGCATGTTTGAAAGCTGGCAATACATAATGTTGATTTTAAAAGGAACATTCCAAACACGAGGGACAGTACCATACTTGCGTTTTTTAAAGCACACGACCAACTTTCTACATATTTTTCAAGGGGATGGAAGATGAGTCGAAAATACACGTTGATACTTGGGCGCCTATGAGGGTCAGTGAGTCTGGGAGGAAGGAAAACAAGAGTCCTTAGGAGTTTCCTGCTGCTGCTGTCACAAATTACTGCAAATTTAGTGACGTGACTTAACAGTTATATTACAGTTCTGGAGGTTAGAAGTGACATTGACTTGTAATCAAGATGTGGGCAGAGCTGTATTTCTTCTGGAGATTCTAGGAGACAATTTGTGTCTTTGACTTTTCCAACTTCTAGAGGCTGCCCACATTCCTTGGCTTGTTGCAGAACCACTCAGACCTCTGCTTCCCTTATCGTATCTGACTCTGGCCCTCTTACTTCCCCTTTTCCCTTATAAAGACCCTTGTGATTAGATTATGTTGACCAGATAATTTATAATGATCTCCCTATCTCAAAATCTGTGATTTGATCGTAAGTGAAAAGTCATTTTTGCAATGTAAGGGAATATATTCACAGGTGTTGGGGGTCAGAATGTGGAATCATGGGAAGGGGGCATCATTCTATCACCTTCTCCCAAAAAAGAGTCATGTCTAGATGGATGATGAGACCCATAATGAGGTGTATTTTGGTTTAATTAAGCCAATGCATATACCTGAAAACAGTTACAAAAAGTATAGTAATAAAAATGCTGATAATATACCTAGTCTAGACCCCACCCAAAGGGCACAGGGATGTTTAAGCTATTCAAAACAAAGGTTCACCTCTTGGAATTAAGAGTAGAACCCTCAAATTCAATAAATATTTATGAAATCGTTCCAGGAACTGTGGAAGACCCTCATCAAAAGCAAGCTCTGTGGACAGAGAGCTGCAATCAGTTTGAGGGGCTATGATAAGGGGAAGAGCAAGGAATTGTGGGATACGAAAAGGGTGCCTTATGGGAGGGAAGGAGCAAGGGAAGCTTCCAGGAAGAGGGCCTGCCTGTGCTGAATATCAGGATGTTGATTCTTGTGGCTAATGGTTCAGAATAAATTCCAGAAGCTGCACAGTGGCATGTACCTGTAATCTCAGCTACTCTGGAGGCTGAGGTGGAAGGATCACCTGAGCCAGGAGCTCAAAACCAGCCTGTCAACAGAGTGAGACCTTATTCTCAATAATAATAATAATAATAATAATAATAATCATCCTGCCCTGCATATGTTATTGAACAAAATAATGTTTATGAAAACAGTTTGTAAAGTATCAAAGCCTGTAGAACTGAGATATTATCATTATTTCTAAATCCCACCCCCCAAATAGGTCAGCCCCTGTGTAACCCAAAGCCTTTCCTTCCCCCCCCACCACAGACATATACACTTGTTGACATTTGCTATAAACATTATACAATAAGTTTATAAGAACGTTTCCAAAATGGTTATGTCATCTGCCTTTTAAGGAGTCTTCAGTTGGAACAGGAGCCCCTGGGGAGTGGCTGAGTGCCATCACGGGCACTGCTTGACACAGATTGAGCAAGCACTTAATAAAACAGTAATGGTAGCAAATGATTAGAAAAACAGAGATTGCAACTTGTCATTAGCTTCCAGAAAAGCCTGGAGAATTTGAATATTGTTAGAAAAAAAAACAAAGGGCAGTGTGGAGAGGGGAGACCTGATTTCTTTTCACCAAGATAGTTCCAGTCTGCTGTCCTTAAGACTCTATAGTTACTTTCCTTTCTTCCCAACCCTAAACATCATGCAACGATTTTTCAAACTTTTGGAAGGGGGTGGAAAGGGTCAGGAATGCTGTTTCCTCAACATAAAACTTTTATTTGTAACCTCTGTGTACTGTCATTCAAAGAGTGTCTTGGATTGAATCAGGCCACCTCCCTCGTCTGCAGGAAGAATGAAGACAGATAGAAGGCTTTCCAGGAACTGCAGTGGACAAGGAGCTCTCAGTATGGCTTTGTGTAAATCAAAATCATGACGAGTCAACATCAAGTTTAACCCTTCGAGCCCTGATAACTTGGGTGTGAGACTATCAGTGGCCTTTCTTTCACTTTGGCCTGGGGCGGCTGGAGTTCTGCGCTGCCATTTGTACCTAGGCCACTCCGATCAGCTGTTTTGACCTTTGCCCTTCTTTCTAACTAAGGCTTCGTCCTTTTCTGTAACTGGAGGCTGAGAAGGGCATATACAAGAAAATGTCTGGCAGAAAACAATGATGTCCCTCTTTCTAAAGTCAGGTCTCCTTCCACCCAGTTAGAGATACCCTCCTGAGTCCAAAAGGGACACAGACACCAGCATATTCCAAGGGCTTAGCTAAAAGTGCTGGCCCCTTAGACAAAAATCTCTCAAAGGGTCCTCTACCTTTTATTAAGCAAAAACCTCACACCACTGCAATAGAAAGAAAAAGGGGAAGTTGAAAACAGGGAATTTCCCTCCTGATTCTAGATCAATGGTTCCCAACCAGGGGCGATTTTATATCCCAGGGGACATTTGGCAATACGGAGACATATTTTTGGTTGTCATGACTGGAGCAGGGGGCCTGCTTCTGGAATGTAGTGAGTAGAGGTCGGGGATACTGCTGTTAATACAATGCACAGACTGCCCCCACAGCAAAGACTTATTCTACTGAAGATGACAGCAGTGCCAAAGGTGAGCAATCCTAAACTAGAATACTCTTTGTTGTCTTTTGTATTTGGTCTCCACCCACCCAGTGTCCTCCATGCCTGGCCAAAATTAGAGATGAATGCTAAAAGTACTTACTCTTGACAACTCCCTTTCCTGTGTCTAGTACCCCCAGTTCCCCATCTACTGTCTAGTCCTGCAGTCACTTATGAGATGGTGAAACCTCTCAGATCTATTCCTCCCCCTACCGCCCAACTTCACCTCTGTGCTTCTATTTCAGGCCTTTATTACCGTTCCAGCAACAGTCTTCAAACTGGCCAGGAGGATCTACCCTTTACAAGGATCTTCCCAATGAGCAAATCTGTTCATGTCGCTCCTCAGCTCAAGCTTCAGTGACACCCCTCCCTTCAAATGCTCCAAAAGGCAGTCCCAACTCCTCTGCCTCTTCAGGATAGATTCCCCACACTTTCCAACTTCACTTCCAGCCAGGCTTCCTGGTCCCAGGTGGCTGACTGGCCACCTTCAGGCTGAATGTCCCTTGTGAGCAATTGTGTTTGGTCCATATCATGTTGGAATTTATTGGGATCTAGATGCCAAAGTTATTTTTAAGTCAGGAGATTTTACGTAAGGCCCCAGATTTCCAGCTTCTTTTGAAGAAATCAAAAGTCCTGGTAATACTGGACCTGTTCCAGCGTGGCAACCGTCAGCAGATGTCAGATGGGCTGTCACCTTGTTAACAGGGATGTACTTCCTGTCTGTACAGGCCCTAGGGCTCCCTAGTGCGCCCTGGCCTGCTCAGCGTTTCCTCACGACTTGCCTGGCTCTTGCTTGTTACCTGTGATATTTTCTCACTACAAACCTTTTGTCTTGCTGTTCCCTTTATCTAAAATGCTTTTCCATTTCTCAAGTATCACGTTGTTTTAGTGGCTTCTCTAACTCCAAAATGCAAAATTCTTTGCTCCCTCCTGTGTGTGCGTGCTTATAACACCAGACACGTTCCTAGGAGGAGCTTAGTGGCGAGAATCTGATTGGAAGGAACAATCTCCAGGGGTCTTGTCTTGGAGCCTTGTGTGTACAGCAAGAGCTCTGGTCTTACTTAGATTCTGAGTGGATTGAGTGGTGGGAGCTTGGAGAGAGGCATCCTCTGGCACCACAGAGAGTATAAAGATGAATGGAACATGGTTAGCGGCTCATAACTCATTCTCAAGGTTTGGGTGTAATTGCATTAAAGGTCCTTGCTCTTCAGCAAGTGGTTTTCTTCTATAGGTTTAGTGGAGTTCACTCAAGGGAGTGTTGTTTGCGCAAGAGGCCACTGACAGGACCCTTTGGGTTCTGCCTGAGAGTTGGCACACTTCTGGGTGACTGGGTCAGTGTCCTGAAGCCCATAGACCTGAGGGCCTCCAAACTTTATAGCAGGTTTTTATTTTTTTAAGACTGAGTTTCTCTCCGTTGCCCAGACTGGAGTGCTGTGGTGCGATCTCAGCTCACTGCAACCTCTGCCTCCTGTGTTCAAGAGATTCTCCTGCCTCAGCCTCCAAAGTAGCTGGGATTACAGGCGTGCACCACCATGCCCGGCTAATTTTTGGATTTTTAGTAGAGCTGGGGATTCGCCATGTTGGCCAGGCTGGTCTCGAACTCCTGACCTCAGGTGGTCCACTTGCCTTGGCCTCTTAAAGTGCTGGGATTACAGGCGTGAGCCACCTGCCCAGCCTACAGCAGTTATTAAATTAACTCTTTAATTCAACAAGGCACTCCCTTTGTCCAGAACTCTCCAGTGCTAAAGTCCTCAAGATGGCTTCCAAGGCCCTACCCTATCTGAACCCATTATCTCTAACGTTCTCTCCTACTGCTCTCCATGGCTCCCTTACTCTCCTGCAGCAACACTGAGTGCCTGGCTGCTCCTCACACAAGCTAAGTGCACTACTGCCCGAGGGCCTTTGCCTTGACTATTTCTTTAGCTATTTGTTCTCTTCCCTTCAAGATATCCTCATGCCTCACTCCCTGGCTTCTGTCAGATCTCTCACTGAGGCCTGCCCTGGCCACCTCATTGAAAACTGTAAGCCCCGTGGCCACCTCCTCTCTCTCCTCCCACTTCCTGGGTCATCTGCTCTCTATACAAGAATATAAGCTCCATCAGGGCAGGAAGTTTTTTTCTGATCAGTTCCCAGCTAGATCCCCAGCACTCAAAACTGTACGTGGCACATAATACATGCTCAATAAATATATTTTAATTGAATAAATAAATTACACATTTTCCTAGGTGTTCTGAGGGATACCAACCAACAAACCAAAGGCTTGCTCTTAGGAAACTTCTGGTCTAAGTTGTGGAAAGGTATAGAGGGCAATTAGAGAAAATACAAAAAGCAAAAACACAAAAATGGAACAAATGCTCATCTGTGGTGCAGATTCAAAGAAAGGTGACACAGGCCTGTGTGGTTGAAATTGCTTTTGAAGGTTTCTTGGAGTAGATGGGAATTGAACTTGAAGGATGACTAGAATGAGAGCGGAGGGGAGGGGAGAGGAGGGGAGAGGAGAGGGAGCAGTCAGTTTATGGCTTGACCTCATTAGCAATAAGAAGCCACACCAGGCTTTTACAAACAAGGTGCTGACATAATATGTGGTGTTTAGCTTTCTAAGATGAATTACCAAGACTTCGCTAGTTCTTGTCTGGAGGGAAGAAGGCCCAGGAAAGACTGACTATTTGAGGTGTTGGCAGCCAGGGACAGGGCCGGCCTCCAGACAAACTACTGGCTCCCTCAGTCAGAGCCCAGGTGCCAGGAGGCTGACTCTTCCCTGGGCAAAACTACCTGGGGTGCTGCTCTACATAGAGGCATGCTCCTGGGTCTTGGAGTCCCTACTCTCTCTTGCTCCCCTTGAAAGCATTTATTATTCCTTTTGAAAGCTCCCTGGCCTCACTTCCTCCAGGCTTCCAAGCCTTGCTCTCTGGAATTGGCCCTGCTCTGCTTTCCAACATTTCAGTCTCTGAAAGAGGAAGGGACCCTGTGTCTTAGCATCCAGGGCCCTTCCTTTGGCTTCTGGCTGCAGTGCTGTCATCACTGCCACTACAACTACCCCAGCATGTCAGCCAGGATGCCCTACAACCTTTTCACTGCAGTCTCACCATCCTGGACCTAAAACTCTGTGTAGGGCCTGTCCCCTGTTCTGGTCCAGGCAGTACAGGTCCAATCCTTGCACACTTTTTACCAGCCTTTATCAGCCCTGTTAGTGCTTCACCACTGAGCTCCTTGGCATTAGGCTCTCTCTTTGGCCTTAGGGTTTGGCAGTTTAAACATTCACACTTTGGGAGGCTGGGGCAGGCGGATCACTTGAGCACAGGAGTTCCAGATCAGCCTGGGCAACGTGGCTAGACTCCATGTCTACAAAAAATACCAAAAGAAATTAGCCAGGCACTGTGACATATGCCTGTAGTCTCAGCTACTCTGGAGGCTGAGGCTGGAGGATGGCTTGAGCCCAAGAGGTGATTGTAGTGAGCCGAGATCACGCCACTACACTCCAGCCTGTGTGACAGTGCAAGACTGTCTCAAAAAAAAAAAAAAAAAGAAAAGAAAAGAAAGAAACAAAGAAAGCGGGGGGCAGTGGCTCACGCCTGTAATCCCAACACTTTGGAAGGCCAAGGTGGGTGAATCACGAGGTCAAGAGATCGAGACCATCCTGGCCAACATGGTGAAACCCCGTCTCTACTAAAAATACAAAAATTAGCTTGGCATGTTGGCGCGCACCTGTAGTCCCAGCTACTTGGGAGACTGAGGCAGGAGAGGCAGAGGTTGCAGTGAGCCAAGATCGCACCATCACACTCCAGCCTGGAGACAGAGCGAGACTCCATCTCAAAAAAAAAAAAAAAAAAAAAGGATTCCAATGCTCTATTTGTATGTTAGTCACCTGCACCTTCTTGCCTTGAAAGGCCTCCATTGTTTGCTTTGAAAGTGTAGGGTAATTAGTACTTTCATTTAAACAAAGAAGCCTCTAGTCCCTCTGGCCCCAATCCACAACGCCTCTCCAAGTAGGGCGCTCTTTGCATATCTGTGACATTACCCCAGGAATTAATGCTTTCATTTGCATATCCCAATTGCATCCCCAGAGGTCACTCTGCATATCTAGCTATTGGACGGATCCCTATGCAAGCATAGAACTGAGGCCTCATTTGTAGATTGCAAAATACCAGGCTTCTGGAGGAGCAGCAAAACCCACCCTAGTTTAGTCCCCGCATAAAACCATCTTTCCCGTTGTTGTTGACCTGGATTGCTTTTTCTGACCCTCAGTCATAGAGCAAGTTGACTGCAATGCGACTTAGTTGGTAGCATCCCTGGTGTTGCGCTGCACCAGTCTTGCTGCTTCTCAGTCACAGAAACAAGGACAACTCATTTACTTTTCTGCATTCCCAGTTTCCTGGATGGGACCAATCTTTGTGAGCGTGATGAGGTTTGCTTTATGTCACAGTATATAGTTTGTTTTTATAAGTGTTCCATGAGTGTTTGAGGAAAATTCATATTCTCCAATTAGTGGATCCAGTGTTCTATACATTCCATTAAGTCAAGCTTGTGGATTGTGTTGGTCAAATCAACATACTTGCTGGTTTTTTGCTCCATTGGACCTGCCAATTACTGAGAGACAGGTGTTACAGTTCTCACTATGATATTATGATGATGCATTTGTCAAAGTCTTCTTATAATTCTGTTAATTTTTCCTTTATATTTTCAAGGCTATTTCCTCAAATACGTGCAAGTCTAGAATTGTTATAGTTTCCTCGTGAACCCAACAGCTTATCACTATGAAGTACCTTTCATTAATGAAGTAATATTCTTTGTCTTAAAGTGTATTTTGATTAATTTATTATAACTTCATTAACTTTCTTTTGGTTAGTATGTACCTGGGTACATTTCCCTACATCCTCATTTTCCTTTCGGTACCATTATGTTTAAGTCTGATCTTGGGAACAGCATAAAGTGCAAATTAGTTTTTTCTATCCAATATTCAATTATTGTCTTTTAACTGTAGACTTTAGTTCATTTAGATTTACTTCTTTCTTTTTTCTTAATGTAGTAGAGATGGGGTCTCCCTATGTGGCCCATGCTGGTCTTGAACTCCTGAGCTTAAGTGATCCTCCCACCTTGGTCTCCCAAAATGCTAGGATTACAGGCGTGAGCTACCACGCCCAGCCAAACTTCTAATATATTTATGCTTACATCTACCCTCTGATTTTGTGCTTTCTGTTTGTCCCATTTTTCTGTTTCTTTTTATCTTCGCCTTTCTAGAATTCTGTTAAATGTTGTGGACTTTTTTTTTGGCCTTTTTTCATGACAAGAGTATGTTTTATCTTTTGTAAACTAGGCATAATGCTATAATAGTGCCTACCACAGGGTTTATTGTAAAGATTAAATGAGATGAAGAAACTAACATAAAATGTTTATCCAGTGCCTAGCACATAGTAAGCACTAATAGATGGGAACTATTAATAGAATTTCTAGTACTCTTTCATCTTTACAGTTCCCTTGTCTCTCGCGGTTCCGCTTCTGTTGTTCTCCTTTCTGCTGACATTGTCCAATTTGTTCTTAGTCCTTTTTTCTTTCATTTCTCCTTTATTGCCACTCAATTTCCTGTTTCCTCTTACCCTTTCATCCCCAGGCAAGCTACACGCACAAGCTGCAATGATGAAGCCCTTTTGGGGAAGAGAGTCAATGTCAAGGGGCTTGGTAGCACAGCAGGGACAGGGTCAGGGAGGAGTGCCTTGTCTACTGATCCCCACTCCACAAGCTGGCAAAGGTACACATAGCCAACGATGGGCGCCACTCCTGGCTGGCCATGGTGAAATTAGATCAGCTGGGATCACCGGCTTCTGTGAATGAGTTTGAAGGCTATAGCTCTCCCCAGCTAGAATACAGTTGAATTCCTTAGCACCTTGTGTGAAGGATAGCCAGATTCTTACTCTCTACTCTCAAGAAGGAGTCCTGCTGTGGGGGACTACCTCTTGCCTCAGTAGGAATTTGTGTATGCACAGGCCAGAGCCTGGAAAGAGGAACCATTTGTACTCAAACACATTGTGGTCAGAGGAAAATTTTGTCATCATTGTTGTGATAGAGCCACAACTAAATTTAGCAAGCTATGTATTTTTGTTTCGTTCATGATGCTTGGAGAAAGCAAAACATTTTGTTTCCAAAAAAGCAAAAACCCTTCAAACAAACAAACAAACAAAAAAGCCTTCTTCTAATTTGGTATTTGATTGCTGTAGAGATTCCTTTCTCTAGTTACTTTAGATTTTGCTTTTTTGTGTCCCTTGTAGCATGTGTCACTGGAGGAACATCAGCACTGGGTGGAGTTTTGGGTGCTTTTCTGATTTCTGGTGGTTTCCACACTTGGATTGAAATACGGAGGTGCCGAACTTCCATATTTCAAACAAGTCTCATGACAGTTTGAGAGTCCAATATTTTGATGACAGAAATTAAGCATATGCTATCATTCTTCATGATAAATTTTAAATAGGCACTGTTGGTAATTTTTGAAATTTCTTTATTACATAACCTACAATGTCAACTTACAATGTAGATGAAATGGAATATATTCCTGATGAAATCCAATATATTTGCATCTACAATAACAAAACACTTCTATATTATTCAGAAGTCTAAAAAAACAAACTATATATAATCTATCATATCTATCTTTTCAAAGACAATGATACTGCGAGTACAGAGACAGGAGCAATTTGGTTTCTTGCAATCCACAGAAAAGATCTGAGGAGTAGAAGGTGAAATGAACATACACGGAAGACTGACTCACAGGGGTGCAGAGTGAAACACACATAGGAGATGGAGTTTTAGGAAAGAGTGGGAAAAGGAAAGGAGATGAGAGAGAGAGAGAGATAAAGGAAGTAGGGGAATGAGAGGGGGAGAGAGATGAACGGAAGAGAGGGTCTTCCAATATTGGTAGCCAGATAAATATTTGATTTGAAGTGACTCTGCAGGAGTTTTATCTCCCTAGTATGCTGTAGATCAGTGGCTCTGAAACTTTCAATCTCGAGACCCCTTTAAACTTTCAGAAATTATGGAAGACCTGATTCCTGCTTTCTTTCCCTCTCTCCCACAGGTATTCATCCCCAGAGCACTCCTTACTTAACCACCTGTCTCAGAGTTTACTTCCTGGGGAACCTCACCTGTGACAACTATCCAGCACAGTGCCTGCCATGTTAATGCTTAAACGATTGCAGCAATTAGTTTCATCAGTTGCAAATGTACTTGACTTTAAACAAACTAAATTGAATAACTTCTAGACATGTAAGGATTATTTATTTTACGAACAAATTATTGAATTCTTTCAAGGTATTTAACAGATAATATGATTTATTAAAAATAAAGTAAAACAGGCCGGGCGAGCTGGCTTATGCCTGTAATGCCAACACCTTGGGAGGCCGAGGTGGACAGATCACAAGATCAGGACTTCGAGACCAAGCTGACCAACATGGTGAAACCCTTCTCTACTAAAAATACAAAAATTAGCTGGGTGTGGTGGCGTGTGCCTGTAATCCCAGCTACTCAGGAGGCTGAGGCAGGAGAATCGCTTGAACCCGGGAGGCAGAGGTTGCAGTGAGCTGAGATCATGCCACTGCACTCCAGCCTGGGCAACAGAGCAAGAATCAATATAAAAAAAAAAAAAAAAAAGGAAAAGAAAAAATAAACAAAAATGAAAATTAAAAAAAGTGAGACAAAAAAACAAGGTATAATCAATAGGAAAATGCAAACCAAAACCACAATGAGATACCACCATGACACCCATTAGGTTG
>CAUYLG010054544.1:0-10484 GCA_963573385.1 Cacajao melanocephalus | reverse complement strand
TCAGAGTAGGAAAATGTCTGCAAGACAAGCAAAGGTTGGGAGAATATAAATCTAAGAATCTGGCTAAGGCTGAACTACTTTATAATTCAATGTTACCTACTTGGATTTCATAGGCAGTTGAAAAGAGAA
Source organism: Cacajao melanocephalus (assembly GCA_963573385.1). Lineage (NCBI taxonomy): Eukaryota > Metazoa > Chordata > Mammalia > Primates > Pitheciidae > Cacajao > Cacajao melanocephalus. The sequence continues at coordinate 10,355 of CAUYLG010054544.1, read as the reverse complement.
CGTGTCAGGGGATATTTTGCATCCTTTCTAAATCTGTTACATGCATTGTGCATGTACATTAAGTATTTCTCCTAATGCTATCCTTCCCCTAGACCCCCACCCCGCAACAGGCCCCAGGTGTGATGTTCCCCTCCCTGTGTCCATGTGCTCTTATTATTCAACTCCAATTTATGAGTGAGAACATGCACTGTTTGGTTTTCTGTTCTTCTGTCAGTTTGCTGAGAATTATGGTTTCCAGCTTCATCCATGTCCCTGCAAAGGACATGAACTCATCCTTTTTTATGGCTGGATGGTATTCCATGGTGTATATATGTGCCACATTTTGTTTAACCAGTCTATCATTAATGGGCATTTGGGTTGGTTCCAAGTCTTTGCTATTGTGAACAGCGTGCCAACAAACATACCTGTGCATGTGTCTTTATAGTAGAAAAATTTATATTCCTTTGGGTATGTACCTATGAATGGGATTGCTGGGTCAAATGGTGTTTCTGGTTCTAGATGCTTGAGGAATCACTACACTGTCTTCCACAGTGGTTGAACTAATTTAAACTCCCACCAACAATGTAAAGCATTCCTATTTCTCCACATCCTCTCCAGTATTTATTCTTTCCTGACTCTTCAACGACTGCCATTCTAACTGGTGTGAGATAGTATCTCATTGTAGTTTTAATTTGCATTTCTCTAATGACCAGTGATGATGAACTTTCTTTCCTATGATTGTTGGCTGCATAAATGTCTTCTTTTGAGAAGTGTCCGTTCATATTCTTCACCCACTTTTTGACAGAGTTGTTCTTTCTTGCAAATTTGTTTAAGTTCCTTGTAGATTCTGGATATTAGCCCTTTGTCAGATGGATAGATTGCAAAAATTTTCTTCCATTCTGCAGGTGGCCTGTTCACTCTGATGATAGTTTCTTTTGCTGTTCAGAAGCTCTTTAGTTCAAATAGGTTCCATTTCTCAATTTTGGCTTTTGTTGTCATTGCTTTTGGTGTTTTAGCCATGGAGTCTTTGCCCATGCCTAGGTCCTAAATAGTATTGCCTAGGTTTTCTTCTAGGGTTTTTATGGTTTTAGGTCTTATGTTTAAGTCTTTAATCCATCTTGAGTTAATTTTTGAATAAGGTATAAGGAAGGGATCCAGTTTCAGTTTTCTGCATATGGCTAGCCAGTTTTCCCAAAACCATTCATTAAATAGAAAATCCTTTCCCCATTGCTTTTGTCAGGTTTGTCAAAAATCAGATGGTTGTAGATGTGTGGCGTTATTTCTGAGGCCCCTATTCTGTTCCATTGGTCTATATATCTATTTTGATATGAGTACCATGCTGTTTTGGTTACTGTAGCCTCATAGTACAGTTTGAAGTCAGGTAGCATGATGCCTCCAGCTTTGTTGTTTTTGCTTAGGACTGTCATGGCTATTCAGGCTCTTTTTTGGCTCCATATGAAATTTAAAGTAATTTTTTCTAATTCTGTGAAGAAAGTCATTGGTAATTTGATGGGGATACCATTGAATCTATAAATTATTTTGGGCAGTATGGACATTCTCATGGTAGATTCTTCCTATCAATGAGCATGGAATGTTTTCTCATTTGTTTGTTTCCTCTCTGATTTCCTTGCTGCTCTGCCATTTCTATCTCTACATCTAATCATCTCTTCAGTCAGAAAAGAAAGAAAAATATACAATTAGATTTAGAAGGGGTATCTCCAGTTCTCAGAGATTAACTGTGACAGAAATGTTAGAACAACTTTGTAATATTGGTAATATTGTTTGCTCAGTATTTCAACAAAATTCTTTTTTGCATTTGACTTTTTAACCTTTTCAGTGTCTAAGGTTCTCAAGGCTGGCGCCCTTGACTTGCCTTTATATTAGAAAATGAATGCATTATCCATTGTCTTTGCCAATCAAAGGGGGCCTATCTTTCCACAAAACACCCTGCGTTATGTTTTTTGCATTTATTCCCAGCAATAAGGAATATTTTTACATTGGAGGTTGATAATGGCAAAAAAGCTAAATAAAGAATACATGAATTTCTTCCCTGATGAAACATAGTAAGAACATCAGCAAGAATAAATAATTCATGTGCCTGGCAGCCCAAAGGAACTGTGAGAAAAGAAATAGATACTATGAGACTAGGACATTATTTAAGATGGAAATAACCACAGTACACCTTTCAAAGATTGAAATAAGTTCTGCACAGAAATCCTTTTTTCTGTTTTTTTGTTTTGTTTTGTTTTGTTTTGTTTTGTTTTGTTTTTTCCCCAGAAACTGGCATACTCAGAACTGGTTTCTAGTTATGATAGTGGAACATATTTGTCATTAGTAAGCAAAAGTAATGGACTAATTTGGATAAATAGGTAAGCAGCTTTCTAATTAAAATTAACTTTTCTATAATGTGTAAGTAGGGGGTCCAGTTTCTGTTTTCTGCATATGGCTAGCCAGTTTTCCCAGCACCACTTATTAAATAGGGAATCCTTTCCCTAGAGTAAATTAATTCAACCATTGTGGAAGACAGTGTGGCGATTCCTCAAGGATCTAGAACCAGAAATACCCTTTGACCCAACAATCCCATTACTAGGTATATACCCAAAGGATTATAAATCATTCTACTGGTTAGGTGCAGTGGCTCACACCTGTAATCCTAGCACTTTGGGATGCTGAGGGGGGTGGATCACCTAAGGTCAGGAGTTTGAGACCACCCTGACCAACATGGCAAAACCCTGTCTCTACTAAAAATACAAGTTAGCCGGACATGGTGGTGCACACCTGTAATCCCAGCTACTCAGGACGCTGAGGCAGGAGAATCACTTGAACCTGGGAGACAGAGGTTGCAGTGAGCTGAGATCACGCCACTGCACTCCAGCCTGGGCAACAGAGCAAGACTCCATCTTAAAATAAAATAAATCATTCTACTATAAAGACGCATACATACTTATGCTTATTGCAGCACTATTACAGTAGCAAAGACTTGGAACCAGCCCAAATGGCCATCAATGATAGACTGTATAAAGAAAATGTGGCACTTATACACCATGGAATACTATGCAGCCATAAAAAAGAATGAGTTCATGTCTTTTGGAGGGACATGGATGAAGCTGGAAATCATCATTCTAAGCAAACTAACACAGGAACAGAAAACCAAATACCGTATGTGCTCACTCATAAGTGGGAATTGAACAATAAGAATACATGGACACAGGGAGGGGAACATCACACAGCAGGACCTGTTGGGGTTGGGGGAAAGGGGAGGGAGAGCATTAGGACAAATATTTAATGCATGTGGGGCTTAAAACCCAGATGTTGGGTGGATAGGTGCAGCAAACCACCATGACACACGTATACCTATGTAACAAAACTGCTCGTTCAGTACATGTATTCCAAAACTTAAAGGAAAATTTTTAAAAAATAAAATAAACAATAAAAGAGGAAAAATAAACTTCTATTTATATGGATAAAGTTCTTATTTTCTTTATAGGCTTCTTGTATTTCAAATTCCATGAACTATGTTAAAGCATAAAAAGTAAATTTAATCAAAGGTTAATGAAGCTTTTTAATTTTACTTTATTTAATTTTATTCATCTGAAATTGGCTTTATTTCACCCTTATTTTGTTTTCTTTTTCTTTTACTTTGTAATTGACATATAATAATTGTATATTTTTTATGGGGCCAATAGTAATGTCTCAATATGTATAATGTATGGTGATCAGATCAGGATTTAGCATATCCATCATCTCAAACATGTATTATTTCTCTGTGTGGGAACATTTAATATCCTCCTTCTTGCTATTTGAAACTATATGGCAAATTTTGTTAACTAAGTCATCCAACAGTGGCTTAGAACACTGGAAATTATTTCTCCTTTCTAGCTCTAACTGTGCACCCTTTAACAAATCCCTCCCTACTGCTATCCTCCTCCCTCTACCCTTTTCAGCCTTGAGTATCCTCTTCTACTTTTCAGTTCTATGAGATCAACTTTCTTTACCTTCCACATGAATGAATACATACAGTGTTTAATTTTATATTTCTGGCTTTTTTCACTTTAATATAATGTCTTCCAGTTCTATTCATGTTGCCACGAATGACAGGATTGCACGTTTTTATGTCTGAAGAATATTCCCTTATGAATATATCCCACATTTTCTTTATCCCTTTATCTATTGTTGAACCCCTGGGGTGATTCCATATCTTGGGTATTGTGAATAGCACTGCAGTAAACATGAGGGTGCAGATGTCTCTTTGAAATACTGATTTCCTTTCCTTCGGACACGTGCCTGTAGTGGGACTGCTGGATCATACAGTATTTCTATTTGCAGTTTTCTGAGAAACTGCTATAGTTCTCCATAGTGGCTGTACTACTTTACATTCCCACTAACAGTGTATAAAAGTTCTGTTTTCCCTACATCCTCTCCAGCATTTGTTATTTTTTGTCTTTTTGATAATAATCATCCTAACCAGGGTGTGATGATAACCTCACTGTGGTTTTGAATCACACTTCCCTGGGACTGTGCTAATTAATTAGACAGTACTTTTTACAAAAAAATGAAATTATATCTTACCTTTTAAAAGTATGCACTTACATAAATCGGATCATCATAAAAGGATCAACTGTGACAACTGCAGTTAAGTAGCCACATAATTAAATTCTGTCCTTTATAATGATTAATTCTGATTTCAATGTTCTCCATTACTAATTTCCATATATAACAAAGGTATTTACATGGTAGCAATAACTAAAAAGACTAATGCTGAGTTTAAGTTTATGAAATCAGTGTTTTACTAGCTATTGCCTAGAAATATTAAAATGGAAACCTCATTTTGCTGCAGATTAAAATCTCTATTTCTCTTCAGGGTTCACATAGGGAGCTAAATTGTTATTCCTCTGCAGTCTCCAGAACTGAAATTATGTGAAAGTGTACTTCTAAATCAGTCGAGTAAACACCATTTGTTTATAGTACTAATGCTGTAAGCATTATAAAATGCTGACAGAAATATAAGAAAATCTCTAAAATTAGATTAAATTGAGACATGCTCAGTGAAAAGCAAACAGAATTCTTAAGCCCTAAATTTAGGGAATCTTTTTTTCAGAGACCTAATAATTTAAAAACATTTTAATCTTAAGTGTTTATAGACTGTGAAATTGTTTTTGTTCAAAGAATTATTGATGTCCAAAGTCATTTTTGACACCATGTAAGTTTTTGTTATTGTATTTTGTTTCTTGTTTTATTTTGGTTTGGTTTCTCCATGTGATAAGTTTCCAAATCCCTAGATTCTCAAGCATTGCCACACATTTCTTCACAAAAGAAGAGGTAAAAAGGCCCAGCATCACAGTCACTATAATCTTTTGTTTATTTCTGAAGTCAACAAATATGTCCTTTCCCTCAGTTGTGGCATCTGTCAACTAGATGCAGATGAACTCTTCTGAGAGCTTCCCTTGGCTTCAAGAATTTCTGAGTAAGACTTTTAAAAACGATTATTCTAATGGATTGTATTATAGAGATCTGGAGTTGCAGATAATGACAATGTATAAGACTTATATTTGTTAGGATTGTACAGAATGTAAATCAGTTGATCATATTGCTTTGAGTCATTTTATATTCAACTTTTGATCTTATAGATTAATTTCTATTTCCCTTTCCAGGAAAGCTGCTTTCTCAATTTTCCCATCTAGGATCAAGTATTTTCAACCACTGTTAAGTCTACTATAGTCATATTTGTTCATTATATTTACAACCTTTAGGGAAAGCTGTACTGGCTGTCTTTGTATCTTGTTCTAGCTAAAAACTGGATTTTGGTTTTAAATAAAAATTTCAAGTTTGGCAACTCCAATACAGCTTTGCCTAAAGGTTGTAAATACAATGAAGATTCAAATACCTTACTGTACCTTATTGTTCTAACTAAAACCTATATTTGGTTTTAAATAAAAATTTAAAGTTTGGCAATTCATACCACAACAACAGTAACACTATAATCAGTAGAACTGTATGTGATTTTAAGAGTTAATCATGTTATCATTAATTATGTTATTTTCTGTTGAATATTTCTACCTTAATCCACAAAGCATGGCTTTGCTTATAATAACTTTTAAATAATTATGAATTTTTGCAGAAAAGAGCAGTTTCCAGTATGTTACTTAAAAACAACACCTCAAGATTATACTATTAAGTAGTATCATTGCAATATTTGAGAAGGAAAAGATCATGTCTGAAATGTGCTTTTAATGTAAAATAAGATGGATAATCGTACAAACAGTGAGGCAGCTCCTTCTGTTAGGAAAAAAGAGACCTTCCTTTCAGTGGGCAAGGTAATTTATTCTGTTTATATTCAAACACTAAATAAGGACAATATTTTTCTCACAGGTGTGTGTGAATTTGCATAAGCTAGATGAAATACCAAAATAATTTTAATAATGTGAAAATTAGGACACAGGGAAATCAAGGTTGTGTATATAATTATCATGTTTACAATATTTTTGACAACATGAAGCAAACAACTATGTTTAGATGTTCATCTGTTTCAAATAACAAAAAAATAGTACTAAGGCTAAAAATATTCTTTATTTTAAGAATATAACTGTCAGATTTCTCAGTGCAGCCATCTGTCTCAGGTGTGATGATCTGTCACTCTGACTTTATAAAACAAAAGGAAACCTTTAAATCCAACATACCTTTGTTTTTCTTAGTATTGCTTATTAAAACTGGAAAAAAATTATCTTCATGCTTTCTCAAGCATGAATTGATGTAAGTTGTTTCTTTTTCTTAATTGCTTTATTTACAAGGAAAACAAAAATTAATTACATTTGCATCATTAGGATAGTCCCTAACCTTGTTTTATGATTCTCTCCTTTAAATGTCAGTCAGAAACTCAACTATTTGAGAAGTCCAGAGGAATAAGATTATTCCAAATTCTAAATTATCATATCCCTGACTAGTCACTTTGGGGTTTGCTGGCTTCCACATGGACCTAGCGAAATTTTTACTAATTACTCCCATGTAAACTTGGCCTTCTTTCATTCTCATGAGTCTGCTTGGATCATGTGCCTTTGGTTTGAGGTGTCATCTTTACTCAAGAAAATATGTGGTTAGTGGAATTGTAACTTCTGTTTACAAATAAAGAGTAACCCACCACTTTAACAAAAAAACTTATTTTGAACCTAAATTCTTCAAGATTCTTTAGAAGGCACCAAGTTTTTCTAATTTGTATATTTTTAGCACTCAGAGAAGCCATAAACCAATCCTTAAATAAAAAGTTCGTCCTTAGACAAAAGTAAAAATGATTTGTCATACTTCTACTCATTGGCTGACTTATTTTCATACTTACTATATTCTCTTTTCAAACCACATTCTTCTTAATTTTCCAAATATTTTAATGAGTTTGTAATCCTTAAGAAATACATCCCTGTGTCTAATAGGTCGTACTATCTAATTTATCTGTAGCATGGAGTAGGAAGAGGAATAGGGAAAATGAGCCCTTCCCTTACATGCCCTTCTGAAAAATATTAACTTTTATAAGCTTCATGTAATTGTGTAATGGGCATATAAATGAGAAACAAATTGTTATTGTTAAATGTTGATTAAGTTCAAATCAATAGTTTAAAAACAATGTGTAGAGCAAAACACAAATAACAACTCAGCACCCATACACTACTTACCATCTTTGCTTTAGAAGAGTTCTGAATACCCCTATCCACTCAATCCAAACTTCTCTTTATCAATCTCTTGCTTTTAAAAATAGTCTTCCAACATTTCTGAATTCCTAAACCAGATATTACTAATTTCCGAATGTGTTTTATGATATAAAAATTTACTGGATATTTTACATCTTACACTTTAAATATTTTGTTCTTGCGTTATTTATCCATATTGTTAAAAAATGTAGCTCATTATTTTCACTACATTATACTATGCTATTGTTATAAATCATGCTGCTATAAATCTTATACAAAGTCCTAGTGCACATATGCAAGGATTCTTAAAATATTTCATGTTATGAAGCCCTTTAGCAGTTTATAGAAACTTATGATGCCTTTTCATAATAGTTTTATGAAGAATTAAGCATTTGGCACATTTTAAATAAGTAAAATAAAATATAGAGGTTTAAAATAAAACTAATTTTTTAAAAAAATACAATTAAAATGTTTCTTGAATGTGTGTTATAGTCATAAATCCTCTTCTTTATTATCCCACTATATAATAAAATCTAGCAATGGTATAATTACTGCCATAATTTCTAAGAAATGATTAATGTAAGTAATATTGGAGAATATTGCAATAGCTGTAATGCAATTTGACTACAACTGTGATTTCTGTGCTATGAAAACCTAGGTATTTCTAATACTATAGGTTTTTCCTTTTACTCGTAATTGAAAGAAATGGTAAATTTCAGTTAGAAATTAAAGATGCACTAAAAATAAAGATACATGTTTTTCCCATATAATACACAGATCCTCTGAAACCTATCCATGCAGACCTCAAAAAACCCTAATCAGGAAAATAACTACACTAAATGATTTCAATTTATTTTCAAAAAATTATTTTCTCAGTTTATGCTCTCAAAAAATACTATAGGTTTGTTCAAAAGTACTTGTGACTTTTCTAATTAAAAGTAATTGCAAAATCTGTAATTGCTTTTAATTGCAAAAGCCACAGTTACTTTTGTACCAACCTAATACAAAAGAATTTTCATTGTTTTACATCCTTTCAATGCTTGATATTCTCAGGCTTTAAATTTTTGTCTGTCTTGCTAAAGGAAAATGGCATCTTGTTACAGTTTTAATTTACACATTTGTGATTTGTATGATATTGAAATTCTTATATACATATTATTAACCATTTGTGTTTCTGTTTCTGGGAAATAACTGTTTATAAAACATAAACACATAACTAATGATTTGTAAGAGTTCTCAATACTTTCTGGAGAATCTGTTGTTTACATCTTTTGAAAGAGGGTTTTTATTTTTGTGGTGCCTTATGATAAATACGGATTGTTTTTTAGTGTAATCAAAATTGTCAGTAATTTATTGTTCTCTTTAGTCTTAAAATATACACCCCAACTTTTAATACATAAATATACATCTTTATATTGTCTTCTATTAGTTTATCCTTTCCAATTTAAACCTTGGTAATCAGTGTTGTAACTGAAACAGTGCATGCTGACTCTCCAGGGACAATGATCACATTTTCAGAAATTTGGGGAGCTGCTTGACATCACATTAATAGCTTAAAATTGGCCACTATGGAAACATTTACAACTTGGAAGTTGGCCAGTGCTAAAAAACAAATCACAGTTCAGTTGATTGGTTGTGGTTTTCTTAGGCGGGGCAGGGTAGGATAATGTATCTTGTGTTTAAACATTTATCAGCACATTACTGTATTTATTCCATCTGGAATTGCTTTTCATATATAGTCAACATTGGCTAATGAATCTATCCTTTTCATTAATCTGAAGTGCCAACCCTATCATAAATCATCAGTCTCTTACTGAACTCTTTCACTCTTACAATGATCTATATTTTATATATTTGTCAATGCCATGCAGACTTAGTTACTATAACCATAAAATAACTTTGGATATTTGATAAGGCAAGGAACCCCAAATAGTGTATCTTTTTTTACATTTTTAAAAAAAATTTTTTTACATTTTAAGTTCTGGGGTACATGTGCAGATCTTGCAGGATTGTTACATAGGTATGCACATGCCATGGTGCTTTGCTGCATCCATCCCCTCATCATCTACATTAGATATTTCTCTTAATGTTATCCCTCACCAATCTCCCCACCCCTTGCTATCCCTCCCCTATGCCCCCATCCCCAAATAGGCCCCAGTGTGTGATGTCCTCCTCCCTGTGTCCATGTGTTCTCATTGTTCAACACCCACTTATGAATGAGAACATGCAGTATTTGGTTTTTTGTTCTTGTGTCAGTTAGCTGAGAATGATGGTTTCCAGCTTCATCCATGTCCCTGCAAAGGACATCAACTCATCCTTTTCTATGGCTACATAGCATTCCATGGTGTATATGTGCCACATTTCCTTTATCCAGTCTATCATTGATAGGCATTTGGGTTGTTACAAAGAGAAGAAAGTACCTAGGAATGTAACTAACAAGGGATGTGAAGGACCTCTTCAAGGAGAACTACAAACCACTGCTCAAGGAATTAAGAGAGGAAGCACACAGATGAAAAAACATTTGATGCTCATGGTTAGGAAGAATCAGCATTGTGAAAATGGCCATACTGCCCAAAGTATGTATAGATTCAATGCTATCCCCATCAAGCTACCATTGACCTTCACTGAACTGGAAAAAATTACCTTAAACTTCATATGGAACCAAAAAAGACAGAGTTAAGAAATAACATATGAAATTAT
>CAUYLG010054543.1:0-39902 GCA_963573385.1 Cacajao melanocephalus | reverse complement strand
TTAAGCACAATTATTGGCATAAAAGAGGTTTTTAATACCCATTTTTAGACTGCATTCTAGCCTGGGCAATAGAACTAGAATCCCGTTCTCTCTCCCTCTTTCTCTTCCTCTTTCTTTCTCTCTTACATTCTTTTTTTTTCTGTCACTCTCACTTTCTTTCCTCTCTTTTTCTTTCTTAAAAAAAAATTATTCTTTAAAAAAAAAAACAGTCTTAGGGAAAACATGAACAAAGATTCCTTGACCATTGAATATTGCACTTAGTAATGCAAACTCTAATTGCAGTATACCAAAGAAATAAACTAAAATTTAAGTGTAAATGCTCACTGTGAGTAAACCATACAAAGTAGCTCAAAAGAGTCAAACAAAATCCGTCCATCAGTTTTGTGACTACTAATTTCTAACACTAGTGAGGAAGACAGAAACTAGTGAAAGAGCTAGTCTGAAAAATCATACCTGAGTTACAGCTTTGTGCTAGTCATTAACTGGCTACTGTCTCAGAAGGCAGGATTCAATTTCTCTGGGATTTACTTTTCTGATCTTTAAAATAAGGATCCACAGTCAAAGCTCCTTTCCAGCAATAATAATCTATGATTGTATAATTATTTGGCAGGGGGGAAGTGGCATGATAAAGACAGGAACTAAATTAGATGTTTAGGACAAGTGGGTTCTGGCCCCGGCTCTTCTGCAGCATGACATGACCCTGGATGAGTCTCTTGTCCCCTTGGTTTCAGTTTCTCTGTTTATGTGAGTCAACACAGATGGCAGATTGCATGAAGGTGATGGTTCTTTACCTTGTTTTGTTTTGAAGCAATAATGTAACTGAATCTTAGAATTATTTACAGCTTTTTTGTAGTATCAGCAACTGCTTCTTACTTACTTGAATTCCTTTATTTAGTGCTACTTAGGAGCAGAGGTACTTACAATGGCCTTCTCCAGGGAATAATTACTCAGTTGCCTATTCCTTATAAAATTCCTGGAGATCATGTTAAAAAGCCATTTAGCTTTTATTCTGAGAGCTTTTCTGCAAGGGGAAGCAGTGAAGAGAGACATACGGAAATATTTAAGTCAGGAAAGGGTAAGTTATTTCTTTTCAAATTTATTGGTCCTAGAGGGATGGATCTTTGCTGTATTCCCCAGCTTTATCTCTTTCTTCCTGAGTTGTCCATCTTGGACAGACACAGCTACCAGTATATTCCTTTGTGAGACCTTTCTTTCTAGCACTGACAGGGACAATTCCTTTACTTTTTATTTTAGTCAAGATAAGATTGGAATGTTCTAAAATAAAATCTTACTTAGAATATAAGCACAAATGCATGTACATGCACATACACACACATACATGCTCCAGTTTTTTAAAATAACCCCATGAAACATAGAAACAAATAAATGTTCACATATTTTAAATATATAACAATATTAAATATATAGTAACATGATATTAAATATATAAATATCCAGATACCACTAACTGCCTTGCCTATTACAGCTTATTAAATATATACTATAAATTTGAAGCAAATTCATTATCCTTTCAACACTCAAGAGTCAACATCAACCTTTGTTAATATTACTAATAGAATTATCTTGATGTCAACTGTAGCTCCTTTTCTATTTTTTTCTCAACTAGTGACTAGATCTGGTCGTAGCAAATGGCCATGTAGTTTAATGTTGGAGCTATCGTTATCCAGTTTCTTGACTCATGATAGATTCGTATCTGAATAAAAGCAAACTCTAAGTTATCCTATTTTCAGAACGGTGCTTTCCTGTTTCTAATTTTAATTTGAGACACTTACAGTTCTTACTTCATCTGCAGAGCCATTAGAATCAACTTACACTGAACTAGGTGAAGAGCAATACTTCTGTCTGGGTCCCTAGCCTGAGCGGGCTGCTGTAGACAGTGAAGTTACCCTCCTGGCAGTCCAAGGCAGATATTGGGATTCAAGTGTCTATAATAAGGGCTGGGCACCCACTCTTGTGTAATGAAAGATGGCAGAAGGACAAGACTCAATCAAGCACATTTAGAGATAGATGACAATTAAACATAGTTGACACCAATTCCCCCTACCCCTCCAAAATACAGTATTTTAAAGCTAAGAAGAAACATATGAGAAAACAGTCATACTAGGAACAAGCAAAATGTATCCAAAATTATTGCTGTAGTCTGTCTTGGTGTATCCATAGTTTACCTTTTAGAACCAACAAAAGGCTGGTGCACAGTAGGACACAGGTGGCTTAAGAGCTGGCAATGGGGTATTCCCCACTGTGCGCTGTCATGGACAAAGGTCAAACCTCTAAGTCTGACTTTCAGTGCTCTCTGTGGTCTGGTCTCTGTATACCTCTCCAATCCTATTTCTGGGTTTTCCCCTTACAGCTTGATTAAATGCTTGCCTTTCTGTTAGCTTATCTCCTTAATTTCATCATTTTGCTCAGACTGTTCTTTCTAGCTATAATGTTCACCTGTGGTAACTCTATCTTCACATGATTTAATCCAGTTTATCCCTTGTGGTGCTGATTCAAAGGTCACCTCCTGGATAAGCCCTCCTGTCTCAGCTAGTGGAAATAGGATTGAAATTTTGTATAATGGTTATTTATGTGCTTGTCTTATGCTGTTTACTAAAAAGTTAGCCCCAGAGCACAGGCTCTATAAAGGATTCAGCTCTCAGACCCCTGTGTAGAAGCTTTATCCAGACCATTATACAAGGGCCTCAACAAATGTTGAAACAACATGGATGTCATCTCAATCCACGATTTCTAGGGTAGCAAATCCTAGTGGGATTGAAGAAATGTAGTCCTGCTTTGGACTAAAAATGAAAAACAGGAGAGAGGAATATGTTAAGATAATCCCTAGATTTGTGGTTGGCATAATGAGATAAGTGGTGGTGTCATTAATAAGAAAGGGAACAAAGAACAAATTTTAGATGAAATACCATAAGTTTAATTTTGGACATGTTGAGTTTGAAGTATCTTTCAGTCATGTGGAGATGAGAATTGAAAGCATACTTGTTAGAAAAGCGGTGGGGATAGCATTTTTAAAGTTTTGTGTGTTAAGGAAAAGGGTACATGTTCCAAAGGGTGAATAATTCTCACCATGACATAGTCACAGCCATTAGAGAAAAATTATCTTGCCCAGAAAATAGAACATAAAATGGAGTCATGCATTTTGCCACACGGAAAGAACCCTATTATTACTTCCTATTGATTTTTTTTTGCTTTCTATTTTCATTGTTCTGTTTTGTAAAATAAAAATCCTATTTGAGGGAATTTACGTTACATAAACTCCCACACCTAATAAAAAATTGACAACTTGGGCAGGGTACTTTTAACACTGAATAGATGGTCAATTTTCAGTTTGTCTTTCCTTTGCTAATCCTTCCACATATGTCTCAAGTGTGCCTTATATTCTGGTCTAAAAACCACAGATGCCAGGACAAGTGGACTAGTTGCAACAGCACCATAAATACAGCCAGAATTTTTGGTTCAAGAAACCAAAGTTAGTAAGAAAAAGGAGTTACTAAATCCTTTTTATTTCTATGAAATTATACACAAAATCTAACAATCTATAAATATCAAAGGCAACTGCCACTAGCATATTAAGAGTATCAAGTAAAATATTAAAGTTATTTTGTATTGTATATAAAATACAAAAGAAATTTAAGATAATATGCTAATAATGACTGTCAAAAAAGGAAGTTTTAATTTGAAATTTGTTATCATTTAAGTAGATGCGCTGAGTTAGATATTTCCTTTATTTGCAAGGAATGCCAATCATAGCTTAAATAATATTTTTAAGCAAATGTTCAAGATATATAAAAGAAAGAATTTTAGGAGCCTGTTAAATATTCCATACAGCAGCCAGATGGGGTGGCTTGTGCCTATAATCTCAGCTACTCAGGAGGCTGATGCAGGAGGATCATGTCCAGAATTTTGAGGCCAGCCTGAGTAACAGTGAGACCCTGTCTCTAAAATAAAATGAAATAGAATAAAAAATATTCCATATAATGGCTATCCATCTGTTGCTCCAGCAACTCAAAAATACCCTTCTGCTGTGGGGAGAGATTTCAAAATGGTTAGGAGGTAGGACTCTGCCTCTCATACAGAAACTGGAAGTGAGCTGAGACCAAGTGTCTCTCACCACCTGCTTTTACCTACAGTGTGGGCCTGTGACCTACACATGGACAATCCAATGGTCCAGTATGGAACTTAGGATCTCAAGGAAGCGACATAAAGCTCAATCAGTTTACAAATATTTTGAGTGGGATATGGCATTCAAGAAACTAGTGTCACTGCAGGCAATGTTAGGGGCAGGTGGGTGGGTTTTCACTGGCAGCCTTTTAGCTGGTGATTCTTGAGGAAGGACAATTGAAGCCCCCTGCTTTCACGGCTAAGGCTGGCTCTCTCCCAGCCTCTCCATTCTCTGAGCCATCCAATATTGTTCGCTAAACTGTTTTTCTTTTTAAGTGGGCTTGTATTGTTTTAGTCAAGAATTCTGAGTAGCACATTTCAGTTACAAATGACTTTTATCTATTCCCATTAAATCAGATAGTCAACTGTTTTAAAATACTGGATTCATACGAAAAGTGTTCTTTTAAAATATTTTACAACTAGAGTTTCTCCCAATTTAGTCTGCCCTCTAACATTGTCAATTTTAACTCGTGTGAAAAACGCCTTCCCATTTTTCGAAGAGTGTATCATAGAAGCAGCTGTTGCTATGCACATTTCTCTTAATTCTTCAGAATAGCTGAATAAGTTAGAAAAGTGGTGTGTTTTATATTCAGGTCTTGACTTAAAATAGAAAGATCTCATATCCATTCCATGGTATCTCCCAACATTCCACCTCCCTCCAACAAGAAAGTTTATAAAGTATGCAGTTTGTATTCAATTTATATTAGGACCATTTTCTTTAAAGCTGAATCTTTAATTAAAAAAAAATTATCATGTAGCTGGGCATAGTGGCTCACGCCTGTAATCCCAGCACTTTGGGAGGCCGAGGCGGGTGGATCACCTAAGGTCAGGAGTTCGGGACCAGCCTGACTAACATGGTGAAACCCTGCCTCTACTAAAAATACAAAATTAGCCAGGCATGATGGTGCATGTCTGTAATCACAGCTACTCGGGGACTGAGGCAGGAGAATCACTTGAACCTGGGAGGCGGAGGTTGTGGTGAGCTGAGTTGGTGCCATTGCACACCAGCTTGGGCAACAAAAGCCAAACTCTATCTCAAACAACAACAACAACAACAACAACAACAACAACAACAATTATCCTGCCGAGCACAATTCTAAAAGATAACATCATATACAAAAAGAAAAATGTCAGCTTTGAGTTAGCTATGTTGATTTAATACAGTCAGATTTTTGGATCAATTTTACCAACATCAGAAAGTGACAAATCAAATTATTTTTCATGATCTTCAAGAAGACAGCTTTTATTTAATGTGTTGCCTATGGCATAACCAAGCCTCTTTTCTTTTGCCTAGTATGTCTCACACTTTGGGACTAGTGTGAATATGAATGCTGAGAGCCGGAAAATCTTTCCTCCTCCTAAGACCTGAGACTAAGATCCATGGTCAAGAGAGTGTTGTGGGTAAAGATTCAAGTTCAACTCCCACCTCTTCCAAGCATACATTTGTAAAAAACAAAATGTCTTACACAAAAAATAAAATTAAAAAGATAAAGATACTCTCTAAAACAAGATGAACATTAGAGTGGACCTAACAGAGCAAATAAACACCAGGCAAGAGGGCAGAAACTATAGGCTGATTCGAAGTCTGGCACCAAAAATGGGAAAAAGAGGCCTGAAGAGTAAAGGAACTAAAACACTCATTCACAATGAAGACACTGACGGAGGTGTGGTGGGAAGAATTGGGCCGAGTGGGGAGTCCCTTGCCTGGGAAAAAGATGGAAAAAACTCTGCCACTTCTTCTTTTTATATGGAGCCAGGTGCTTGAGATAACAGGATGGAGAGATACTGGGTCTACTTCCCACCGCCTCAGCAACTAGATCTGCAGTTTCCTTCAAATTACTTTCTTTCCTTTTGCAGTCTCTTCTATTTGGAGGGTTTTGCCTTTGCCAAGATCACAGATCTTGGGATCTGCAATTTCCTTCAAGATTCCTTGGAATCTTGAAACCAAGTAATGGCAAAGGCAAAACCCTCCAAATAGAAGAGAATGCAAAAGGAAAGAAAAATCAAAATAAAAAACATCCCACTCAAGATGAGAAGGCAAACTAAAATTCTGAACCCTAGAAGGAAACCAAATATTAAATAAACAAACAAACTCAATAATCAGGACAATTCACCTGTGTTGAAATGCAAATCTGAGAGTTACTGTTAAAAAGTATATTTAAGATCAAAGAGAAAAAAACAGAATTACATTCTCCCAAAAAGAAAAAAATTGCAGTCTTCCCAAATGAAAAAAATTAGTAGCCAGATATAAAAAGTCAGATATGAAAAGAGTGGTTAACAAAAAAAACCACTCACCAAGTAAGAAATTATAGAAATTAAAAATATAAATGTTGATATATAATAGATATCAGTGTAAAAAATATTGGTATATAAGATATCTAGACTAGGCCCAATTCTACGAGAAAATTAGTGAATTGTAAAACAATATTGAAGAATTCATTCAGAATATAACAGAGATTGATAAATGAGTGACAAACATGACAGAGAAATTGCAAGACATATAAGGTAAAATAGGAGATTCCAACATTTATATCTCAGAAGTAAAAAGTGAAAAGAATGAGAGGATCAATATTTAAAAGAACAACTGAAAATTTTCCATAACTAAGTATGTCATAAATTCTCATATTGAAAGCATATTCTGAATTCTTAACAGGATAAACAAGACTACATCTTGTGCCTCAGGATCAGAAAGTGTTGAGCATAACACTGTGCCAAACAATTACTGAAACTTACAGCACAAGCATTAGAATCTAAATACCTTGTAGTTTAACCATTCTTACGATGCCTGAACACTGGAAGACAATTATTCATGAATCTCTCAAATTTCTGCATGTCTTATATTAGCTTTTGTTCCAGACTATATTTTCAATAATGTTTGTATAGCAAACAACCTTGGAAGTTAAAAATATTGTCTCTCTCTAGGACAGATAAAAGTTTTATCTGGTGTCCAGGATGGTAAAGATAATGTTTCCTCCAAGGCAAAATTTGGGCAAGCATGCAAAAATCCCCTTTAAAAGATTGGAGTTTCCCAAGTTCATGGTTTCCCAGTTATGAGGCAAGCCAAGTGTGCACAAAACATCCACCTATTCCACATTTCCCCTAGGACTCTAGGGTGCAAACAATGTGAACATAAACTCATGCCATCAGCTTGGCTATGAGTAGTAAAGTCCTTTGTCTTTTATCCATGAATCTTGTGTCTTTGGCCAGCATTCATGAAACTGTGGCAGGCCAAACTGTTAGCTTGCAAGTAGGGTAATATCTCAGATCCTTCACAGTTCTTGACACTGAACATTCTACACAATGTAAATATACCTCAATTTCTGTTGATTATTTGTTGTTTGTTTTGGGAAGAATGAGGTTGCAGCAGATTATGAAACAACATTCACACAAAGATAAAGAGATGGGCCTGGACAACCTATGATTAGCTCCTCATTATAAACCACATATTTACTTCTTTCTTTTTGCCATTTAATTCTCCCTCATTAAAGGTCTGTGTCTGCAGCAAGGTTGTAAACTCAAACAGACAAGGATTATTATCTTCCAAAATCATCCACAATCATTAGTCCATTTACTCCTGTGAATTAAAGCTTGGGCTTTAAGATCAGAATTTGAATCTTTGCTAAATTATTTATTACCTGTGCAGCCTTGGACAAGTTAATTAACCCTTGCAAACTTCAATTCTTTTCAGCTGTGAAAATGGGTTATCATAAAATATTTTTCTCAGACTTGTTGTAAAATCACATGAGATAACATAATAAAGTCCTAACACAAAATCTGGCACATAGTAGGCACTAAACAAATGGGAATTAAATGTGTACATTCACAACAGAATTTAAATAAGTCATATCCTATTCACTTCTTCCAACTCCCTAAATAGTGATATGCTCCTGGGATGAAACAAATAGGATTCTCAAGAATAGTTAAATTATAAATTTAACTTTAATAATTTTTTGACTTAATAGTACCATTGATAGGAATTTATCTTAAGAAAACAGTAAGAGATTAATGTACAACTCTGTTCACTACACAGTTACTTGATACAGTAAAAACAATTAGTAACCAACAAAATGTCCGGAATTATTTAAATTAATCATTAAATTGTTGGGCAACGTAATGGTATCTGGCCATTAAAATTTCATGTTAGAAGAATGTTTAATTATATGGATATTCACCAGTCAGTGAAAGAATATAGTCTCTGGGACACATATAAATACTATTCCTATTTTGTTTTAAAAACGTTTTAAAATGTCTGGCTGGACAGTGGCTCAAGCCTGTAATCCTAGCCTTCTGAGAGGCTGAGGCAGGCAGATCACTTGAACTCAGGAGTTCAAGACCAGCCTGGGCAACATGGCAGAACTCCATCTCTATTAAAAATACAAAAATTAGCCAGGCATGGTGGTGCATGCCTGTAGTCCCAGCTACTTGCAGGGCTGAGGCACAGGATCATTTAAACCCAGGAGGTTGTGGCTACAGTGATCAGAGATGGTGCCACTGCACACCAGCCTGGGTGACAAAGTGAGACCCTGTCTCAAAAAAAAAAAAAAAAGTATATCTAGCAAGAAGATGATATTAAAAGGTTACAGATTCAAATGTTATACCTCATTAAGTTTACATTGTATATTTCTCCATAACTTTTAGATTTCATAAAATAAACTTATATTTAAAACCCCAACAGGAAGTACAAAGATATTTAAAATGATCTTTAAATATAATTTAATCAAGGAAAATGAACAAATAGTGTCAAAAGGTCTTTCAAGTTTTATGTTCTTTTTTAAATCCCAAATCTAAGATATCTTACTTTATAGAAAAGCAGAAAATACAAGAAAACATACCAATACAAAAACGATATTTTGAAGTTTACATTCTTTGTTCTTACAAAGTTGTTTAAAAAGTGCTGCTCGTCACACCTATAATCCCAGCACTTTGGGAGGCTGAGATGGCCGGATCATGAGGTCAGGAGATAGAGATCATCCTGGTTAACACGATGAAAACCCGTCTCAACAAAAAATTAAAAAAATTAGCTGGGTGTTGTGGCACACTCCTGTAGTCCCAGCTACTTGGGAGAGTGAGGCAGGAGAATCACTTGAACCTAGGAGGCAGAGGTTGCAGTGAGCTGAGGTTACACCACTGCACTCCAGCCTGGGTGACAGAGCGAGATTCCATCTCAAAACAAACAAACAAACAAACAAATGAAACAGAACAAAACAAAAAAGTGCTGGCTGCAGTTTTACCAATATTGAGATGCGATTCAACAGGTGACATTCACCTTTCATGTAAGTCCCCATTACTTCGAATTTTGTTCACCTTAAAAACTAATGCATTGTTAAACTATTCAAAATCTTTCAATAATCTCTGGATTTTGGAATCAAGATATTATTTGTTTACCTGGCCTTTTCTGTGACTCCCATGCATTGATGGATGCCAATGAATTCCATTAGTTGTTTTTGTAACATCGCATCTTTGCCCTCAATTTGAGTAATAAATTTATGCTGTAAAAGATCTGACACTGTTGGACGCTTTTCATAATCTTTAGTCAAGCACCTGCACTGGCAAAAAAGAACATGCAATTATTAGAGTTTTGAAAGTTAGAGTTTTGAAACTGTTATTCAGATTCCTAAAAACTAGTCTAACACGCCAGAGCAATGCTCCTCACAAATGCTCAGCCCAAGCTTAAAATATATTAATTGCAATTTTTAATTTCTCAAAAATATCAAACTGCAATATGATGAAATAAATGTTTGTGAAAGTGCACACATCTGCAAATGATTAAGCTGCAGTGATACCAACTTTCAACTAAATAGCACTTCTGTCGACTCCCAGCAAGGATTATTCCATAGTGATAATTAAAATATCTCCTCTGGAAAGGCTCCTTTCCAAGTCAGTGGCTACAGATAAATGACAATGAAGTTATTATAGTTTTAATGCTTATCTAAAATTAAAACAAACATTGCAGTTTCCCTTCATGAATGCTTTTAAAGGCTTCGCAATTGATCTGTTTCTATGTGATAAAACCGCTAACCCGTTTGAGAAGGCTATTCAGCTAAGGATGTTTAAGTTTCATGTCAATAGGTATTTTTTGAGATCATACAGCAAATGTACTAACAGATGTTGTACTTCTTGATAGATTCTACCAGAGCATATTCATGAGAAAGGATAGGGCTGGTGAGAGCACCTGAAACAACAGCACGGGAGGAGAATTTGATCAAATGTAGAATGTTGAATCAGCTGTGACAGCTGACTTCAAATATTTAAAAGAATTCAACTAGTTTTCAGTGGTCGCAAGCAGTAAAAGACCTAGAATTGCTTGGTGGAATCAAGGCAGAAAGCTAACAAAGATATCCATGACCTTAACTCAACACTTGACCAAATGGACCCTATAGACGTCTACAGAATTCTCCACCCTAAAACAACAGAATATGCTTTCTACATATCTGCACATGGCACATACTCTAATATTGTCAGTGGGGTGTTAAAGTTTCCCACTATTATTATGTGGTTATCTAAGCCCCTTTGAAAGTTTCTAAGAACTTGCTTTATGAATCTGGGTGTTCCTGTGTGGGGTGTATATGTATATTTAGGACAGTTAGCTTTCCTTGTTGAATTGAGCCCATTATGTAATGCCCTTCTTCATCTTTTTTGACCTTTGTTGGTTTAACGTCTGTTTTGTCTGAAATTAGAATATCAACCCTACTTTTTTCTATTTTCTGTTTGCTGCAGATAGTTTTCTCCAGCTCTTTACTTTGAGTCTATGAGTGTCATTTCATATGAGATGGGTGAGTCTCTTAGTATACCATTAGGTTTTGCTTCTTTATCCAACTTGATCCTTTGTGCCTTTTAATTGGGGCATTTAGCCTGTTTACATTTAATGTTAGTGTTGGCATGTCTGAATTTGATCCTGTCATCATGTTGTTAGCTGGTTATTATGCAGACTGGTTTGTGTGGCTCCTTTCAGTGTCACTGGTCTATGTACCTCAGTGTGTTTTTGTAGTGGCCAGTAATGGTCTTTCCTTTCCATATTGAGCACTCCCTTCAGGACCTGTTATAAGGCAGGCCTGGTGGTAATGACTTCCCTTAGCATTTGTTTGTCTGAAAAGCATCATATTTCTCCTTTGCTTATGGAGCTTATTTTGGCTGCATATCAAATTCTTGGTTGAAATTAGTTTATTTAAGAACGCTGAATATAGGCCCCCAGTCTCTTCTAGCTTGTAGAGTTTCTGTGGGCAGGTCATCTGTTAGCCTGATGGAGTTCCCTTGTAGGTGATCTGCCTCTTCTATCTGCCTTTAACATTTTTTCTTTCATTTATACCTTGGAGAATCTGATGACTATGTGACTTGGGGAATACTTGTTGCATAGTATTTTGCAGATATAGTATTTTGCAGGGGTATTTCTTTTTCTCTGTATTTCCTGAACTTGAATGTTGGTCTCTCTAATGAGGTTGGGGGAAATTTTTATGAACAATATCCTGAAATATGTTTTCCAAGTTATTTGGTTTCTCTTTCTCTCTTTCAGGGACACCAACGAGTTGTAGATTTGGTCTCTTTATGTAATACCAATTTTCTCACAGATTTTGTTCAGTCTTCCTTATTGCTTTTTCTTTATTTTTATCTGACTGAGTTGCTTCAGAGAGCCTGTCTTTAAGCTCTGAGGTTCCTCAGCTTGGTTGATTCTGCTGTTAACACTTGTGAGTACCTTATGAAATTCTGGTAGTGTGTTTTTTAGCTCTTGTCAGATCAGTTTGGTTCTTTCTTATAATGGCCATTTTATCTATCAGCTCCTGTATTGTTTCATTGTAATCCTTAGATTCCTTGGATTGGGCTTAGACTTTCTTCTGTATGCCAATGATCTTTGTTCCTATCCATATTCTATTTCTGACATTTCAGCCATTTCACCCTGGTTAAGAACCATTGCTGGGAAGCTAGTGTGGTCACTTGGAAATAAAAAGGTACTCTGGCTTTTTGCGTTGCTGTTTTTTGGTTAGGTTGTCACATTTTGTTTTTTGTTTGTGTTTGCTTTGTTTGTTGGTTTTATCTTACTTGATGCACTTGGGGGTTTGATTATGGTTTAAGGTGGGATTGGTAGACTGCCTTCAATTCTAGTCCATTCCTGGGTCTTGGAGGAGCCCTCTCCAATTACTGTCTCCCTGGCTGTGTTTATTTTGTTGGGTATTCTGGTCCATGGGGCTCCCTCAGGCAAAGGCTGCAGTTGGCAGACAAGCTGCATCTTTGCTGGGTTGGCTTGGTCTGCTGTCCGTGTGCTTCCCGGGTAAACATGGTGTTGTGCCTGCCCACAAAGTTCAGGCAGATATGGGACCCCTGAACTGGAAGCTTTAGGAGGTGTGGCCCTTCTGGGTGTGAGAAATAGGGGTGGATGGAGTTGCCCACCCTGCTGTCCAGGTGTTTCCAGGGCAACAGGAGGCTGTGCCTCTTGGGAAATTTAGACAAAGATAGGACTTCTAGGCTGGAAGCTCACCTGGTACCAGTGGCAGGAATGGGTGGGGACACCTTCCCTATCACCTGGGTGCTTTCTGGGAAAACAGGAGACTGTGCCCACTGGCTGAGTTCCCACAGAAGCAAGACAGCTGGGCCAGAAGCTCTAGCAGACACTGCCTGCCTGGCTATCCGTGGTGGGTGGGTTGGGTCACCTGTGCTGTCATCCAGATGCTTCCCAGCACAACAGGAATTTTCCCCCCTTTAGCTGAGTCTATACAGAAGTAGGACTGCTGGACTGGAAGCTCTAGCAGGCATTGCCTGTATGGCCACCAGTGGTGGAGGGGGGTAGGGTTGCATGCTCTGCCATCTGGGTATTTCCTTAAACAGGAAGCTGTGTCCTTTGAGTTCATACCAAAGTAGGATCACTGGGCTAGTAGCTGGTGCTGAGCCCTATCCAGCAAGGAAGTGTGAAGCAATCTCTCCTGGGCACTGCATCTGTGGCCTCTACTGAGATTATGTCGCTGGTGCTGGTTTGTTCCAGGACCCAAAGCTTGTAGAGGCACTTGGACTCAAGAGTTGCCCCCATAAAATGTCTTGGTAGCTCTCCACTTCAGTCTAGAAGCATGGTGGGAGGACTTATGGAGGCCAGGAAGATTCTCACATTCCCAGTCTTGCACAGATCCCTGTGGAAAGCATGAATCCCCCTGGGGGCTCTCACTCACTCATGCTTTTTATTGTGTTGAAGAGGTTCTCCTGGCTCTGAGCTAAGCCCAGAGAGGCTGGTGCCCAGCTTTGCTCCTCACTGCTCTCTTTGTCTCCCTGCTGCATTGACATCCTGATGTGGTTTCTCAGATGACTGCCTGCATGTTCAGTATTCAGTAGCCTTTTGTTTCCTCTCTGTGACAGTGATGCACATGAGCTGCTTCTAGTCTGCCATCTTGGCCCAACCCTCAGATATTCTTGATAAGAAAACAGTTATAGTAGTATGTATGAATGTGGCTGTTCCTCTACTTTCTTTGCCCTTCCTACATTTTCTGAGTACAGTTTGGCACACCAAAGCTTAACAACCCCTCTCTGTCGTTTCCAACCAAGGGTCATCCCTTACCTTATTTATTTAAGGTGAAGACAAAATAAAAATTGCAATAAAAGATTTGTGGGACAGATTTTTAGAAATGGTTGACTCCTAGTTTCTAGTCAATTGTCCATAGGTACTGCACTTGTGCTAAATATTTGTCAAATTTAAAATGTTCACTGAATTTCAAACATATAAGGATTTTATAGATACAAGTATCTGATTCACTGATTGCAATGAAAAATTCTTTGATTGCAATGAGAATTAGTGATGCAGGTAAATGAATGGTTAAACAACTCACTAAATAGGTCCTGGTTGAGCAGGTGAGAGATGCTGAGGATGTAACTGCAAAACACAGGTGAACAGAAGAACGCATCTATTGATGATAAAGGGTCCACAGAAGCTTAGTTATTGATAAGTGAATAAACATGACCCTAAGGCCACTATCTGAGCAATGATAAAGTCACCCAATATTTAAAAGACATTATAGATGTTTCTTTTGAAGAAAATAATGGAAATATCTGGGGCTGTTTAACAGATAAGAAGAAATAGGAAGAGATTTAGTTATAGCAGGAGGGAATCTTTTTGGTTTTTTAAAAGACCGTTGTTACTCACTTGCTTATGAAGTCATTGAATTCTGCTGACCATAGCTCAGGCTGCCTTAGTTTTGGGGGTGGATTCCTAGAAAAATAAGAATCAATCTTAAATTCTGCATATTGGTCAGTCAGTGTAAAATGAGAGGCAGAGCCAGATAGACTAACATATTACTACAATCACAGGTTCTGCCAATTGTAATCAAGAATTCCATCTTTTTCCAATTCCAATACAGATAAATAGTTAATCATCTTTCTTTAAACAAAAAGACACAATTTTTGTTTCTCTGAAAGCACTTAACATGACCTAATTTTTCCAAACTGTTAATTTTTTTCTTTTTCTTTCTTTTTTTTTTAATCCTCTCACCTCATCCTCCCAAGTAGCTAGGATTACAGGTAGGTGTGCACTATCACTATCACGCCCAACTAATCTTTTTTTTCTCTCTCTCTCTTTTAAAGAATCTTCTTGCTTTAACCTAGCTCTAGGGGGAAACATCAGTACTTAACAAAACAGAAACAGATCCTGGGGAAAAGGTTTTTTTTCCTATGAGTTCCACTGAAGTCTCTGAGGAACATCCAGGGAGCACAGAAGTGGGCTGTTTGGAATATGGAGGAAAGTGTGCCCGGGAGTGGCACAGTAGAATGCCCTTATGAGTTGTTGTTCTGTTGTCAGTGGACACACGGCAGGAAACACGTTACAAAGTGTTACAAAGGTAAGGAACTGAAAAATATTGTTAGCGATAAAGCTCTGAATACAACTTTAACAATTTTATTAATTCCTTTCAGTTTAAGCTGAACAAATTTTTTTTTGGCATATTCGTTGAATACAAAGGAACATCACTTGAAAATGAGGCTGATCTAACTCTGTAATCAAGCAACATTGATCAACCATGATAGTCGAATTTGCTGAAGTGCTGCTTTATGTTAATTCTAACAGCTCTTTGTTTTCATTAGCGAAATGGAAATACTTTGTCTTCGGTTCTGCCTTACTACTTAAATAGCTTATAATGAAATTAATGTACAGTTTGTACAGGCTCATTAAAGCAAAGTGCAGCTACTCATCTACCCCAGATCACGACTAAGCTCATTTCACAATCCTTAGGACAATTTTAAGATTGCTAATTTGCACATTAAAAGAGGTAATTCTTTTCTCCAGAAATGTTGTTTTGTTTCTTGTCCTCCTGAAAATTTCCTTTTATGAGCTTTATTGGCTTGCTTTGAATAACAAAATTTGGATTATTTCAGAACACTCAGAACTGGGTAGCTTTTCAGATCCCCTTTTTCTATATATTACCATAGTCAGTATTCTTGGAATTCCACTGGTGGTAGATGTAATAAATAAATAACTAAGATGATGTAATTTCTAGAATTACTTTGCACATTGCCTGTTACCTAGATACACTATCTATCAATAATGTCATCCTTCCTTCATGTGGCATTATCACCAAGAGTAATAACATCAGACTAAATATGATGGTTTAATCCACAATTAAAACAGCTAAGGCAGTACAGAACTTCACCTTACATACTGAATGACAATAGGAGTTAGAAAATACAGATTTTTTTTCCTGCTTTCTTCAAATTTAATGAAATGTCTTCGATTTAGTATAGAGAACGTTTTCCATTCTTTTCTGTAATGTTGTTTCTCCACTTAAAAATTAGCAGTATGTAAAGGATGATATATAGCCAAGGTATTATAATTTGGAATATATAGATTGGTCAAGAAATTCAAAGGTAAAATTAAAAATGAATTAAAATGCTTTGGAATTATAATAATTTAGTTAGATGCCAAATATTCTAATGTCCTAGATCCCTGTCACCACAAGGTCTGGGTGTGTGTTCCATTAGAATTACAGCAAAATCCTTAAAAAGGTATTTAAAAACAACACCTTTAATAAATGTGTTATTTTTTCACATTAGTTATCTGAAACATCTAGGGACTAACCACCACTCATAGAAAATAGTGTTTAAAGAAATTAGTAATAGAATAGTACAGGAATATCTGTTGATACACACACAAAGAGGTGGGGCTACATAAACAGTCAAGTGCTTTCATGGCACCAAAAGAGGTTATTCTTCTAAATTTATTGCTTTATATTAATATATTCAAAATGTTAACATGCTTAAAATCATTTTCTCAAGAGATTTTAAAGAAAATTTTCTTAATAATATTATTTTAAAGTTCTGAATGAAGGGAAGTTTTAGCAAGTAGTAAAAAATTACTAGATTGGTAGGTAAAGCTAAGCAAAACGCTTGCACAGGTTATGGACTATGATGCCTCATTGAGTCATTGGGGAATGGAAAAAGAGTGGGAGGAACTGCTGTTTTCTGAGATCAAATCCTAGCAAAAGAGAGAAAGACACAGTGATTATCAAGAGAAAGGCTCTTACACTTAGACCAGGGAAATGCAACTACTGAACAAATACAACGTCTCAGAAGAAGCAGAATAATATTCCAGGCTCTTCTGCTCCCAACTTTGTGGGATATATCTGAATGTCTCCATGAAGAACATGATGAACACTCAGTGGATGGAGGAAGAAAAACCGGCTGTAGATACTGGACCCAATGTTAGTAATCTGACCTTGGTATTTTGAAGAGTGCTCTCATTGGATGCAGGTCAGCTAGTGGAGGATCTCCATCACCCAGCTCAATGGCTGTAATACCCAGGGACCAAGTGTCACATCTGGCATCATAAGTGGTATCCAATTGCTGTTCACAAGCAATCACCTAGTAGAAAACCACACCACCAAAAGGTGAAGTTTGTAATCTTAACAAGAATGTAGTAAAATACTTAGAACAAAACATTAAATATTTAAACTGATGAAGTTTGACAGCTACAAGTAAAAATGAAGGCAGTAACTTAGAATG
The DNA here is from genome assembly GCA_963573385.1 of Cacajao melanocephalus. NCBI lineage: Eukaryota > Metazoa > Chordata > Mammalia > Primates > Pitheciidae > Cacajao > Cacajao melanocephalus. The sequence continues at coordinate 22,757 of CAUYLG010054543.1, read as the reverse complement.
AGAATAAAAGATCAAATTATTATTGGTAGTAGTATTTTTGTTCTGTGAACAGATAATACCTTAGAAGGTTTACAAATATGAAAAAAGAAGCCTATAAAAAGAAATATTTTTGAAAATATAGAAAAAAAAAAGAGGAAAGAAATGGTGCCTCAAATGGAAAGGGATGGGATCAAACGCGCAGCTTAAGATTGGGCAGCGGTAGTCACTCAATAAATATCTATTGAGGGAATGGGAAAAGATAAAGACTATGTTTTCAAAGAATTAAAAGTGGAAGAAATAAAGGTAAATATTGTTGAGGGCTGTCTAGTTAGATGGCCTTGATCTCTACTGGCAACCAGAAGACAAGGCTACCCACGGGAGGAATAAGACAAGTTTGGAGGAATGCAAAAAGCTTTAAGCTGCTAATAAAAGAAAACTGAATAAAAATAAACCCTGATGTGGTTTTACCAACAGCTTATCTGAGGCCACCCTAAATTTGTTTTTAAAACTGCAACCAGGTTTAAAAACATGTCACTAATTAAAAGATGAAATTGAGAAAAAAGGAAAAAAGAGGAATTTGTTTTTGTAATATTATAAGATTGTATAACATAGAGAAAGTATTGCATTGATTACTTTCCAATTTAGTTCTAAATGTGTAAGTAAAAATACAGATTGATTGTGAGTGGTAATTATTAACATCAATAATCACAAAAAGAAAATTCAACTTTACATTTGAAGAACCATTTTTTACATTTAAAAAATTTTATGTTTTGTGCATGCCAACCCACAAGAAAAATAAAAAATAATTTTAGGATGATGGCAGATTAGAATTGTGTCATTTAAATACAGTACTGTAAAATGATATATAAAGTGAAAAATCTAAGGCCATTTTTGGAATGATATTTCACCTTCTGACTTAACATCAGGCTTAACACATTTAAAAAAGATTTGTGTGTGGGCACACTAGAATTTAGTTGGTAACATTTACACACATGTCGTCCAGAAAAGGTGACCCCTTCATAAATAAATCTTTATTCATATCTGACACTAATGGCAATGACAGGAAACAGTTTCGTTATAAGCATATCAGTGTGATTAAAAAATAAAAAGAAGGCAATGATAAACAAAACATATAGGACAACAGTCACTCTTGAGAGGAGGTAACGAGTTGGAATAGAGGAAGAGATAGAGTCCAGTGCATGCTGTTGGTAATATTCTGGTTTTGGCTTGGGTGGCGACTTTATGGGCAAAGAAGACGACCATGAACCAATTCATTTCTAAGTACCTGAAGGATAATAATAAATACATACACAAATAAATTATACATATGCATATATACGTTTATATACAAAGAAAGAATATTTTCTCAACTTAGAGTTAGTATGATGGGACATCATCATACACAGTGCTTCTTAACCTTTTCTATGAAAGTATTTTTAATATCACATGAGAGTAAGCTGCTAAAATGAGAGCATAGCCTGAAGTACTGAGGGAAAGAGTAAAGTCCTAAGTTTTACATTAAAAATTCATGCATCATAACTAAAAGTTATAAACATCCAAATGTTTATCAACTGACAAATAGATAAACATAATGTAGTCTATACATACAATGGAATATTATTCAGCCCTAAAACTGAGCGATGCATTAATACATGCTTCAACATGGATGAACCCTGAAAACATTACACTAGGTAAAAGAAGCCAGACACAAGGGCCACATATTGTATGATTCAGTTTATTTAAAATGTCCAGAAAAGGCAAGTCCACAGAGATAGAAAATAGGTTAATGGTTGCCTAGAGTAGGGGAGTTTAGGAAAAGATGAAAAGATGAAGAGTGAATGGTAACGACTACCAGGTTTCTTTGAGGGGGAATAAAAATGCTTGTGATGATTATGATGATGATTGCACAATCCTGTGAATGTACATTAAAAATCAGAAGATTATATATGTTAAATGACCTAATTGTATAGCTATACCTCTAAGAAGCTGTTAAAAATTCAAAAATGCATTCATACGAATTTCTCATTCTGTTGTCTAATATACCTTTGTTTGCTAGAGCATAAAAATAATGTCATTTTTTTCCTAAGGAAAATTATTTTTCAGGATAATACATTATTTCATGATTTTACATGTGTGGTCAGAGCATATCTCCCCATAGGCTCAGGTGAATTTATGTCCCAGTTTGCCTGGGAAATTCTTGTTTAATGTTTGTTGTCCTAGAATCATGATAAATATCGCCCTTTTCACTCTCCAAGGTGTCCTGGTTTGTATGATAAGTTGTACGGTCACCTACTACAGTCACTAATTCCCTTGTTCCCTTCATCCTGGCAGAGGATGTCTTTACATAACCAGCAAATGCTACTTCTGATACAGAATTTAATTTTAAAATGCCAGATAAAGAATTTCACTTTTCAAGTGATAATTGATTTGAATAAGCTTGCCTCCTGAGCTCTAAAAACACTGAAATACTACTATGCCATCATGGTGAATATATTTATATTTGTTTACCTTATTGCTTTCTAATTCTTAACAATTTGCTGTTAATACCATAGAGAGGTATCTGTGGAATATCTTAAGTAGAAAGCTGATTATTTAAAATATGTTCTTCAAGGTTAGAAAATACTTATTACAGAGAGATGAATATAATATGAACAAAATTTCAAACATGTATTTCCATGACAGCTTGAAAAAAACTGTAGTGAACCTTTTTTCTTTTTTATAATATCCATTAGTTTGCTAAGCCAGAAAGAACTTTCAAGCCTTACTTGGGCTACTATAGGTTTATTAATAATAAAACTGACATTAGAAAAATGACTGTCTAGTAATTACATATTAATGAGTGTTTTACTAAATTGAAATTTAAATATTGAATAATGGCTTTGTTATAATAAATAAACATATAAAAACCATAAAGCTAGGATATTAATTATTTAATCATATTATTAATATATGCAAACAACATGCAATATTTGGTATTATAACTAGGTTTTTATTAACTTCTCATTTTTGTAAATTTTTTTGTAAGTTTTAAAAACACTAGTAATCTGATATATTAGAACAAATTCTAAAGAAACTCTCCTTTGATATTCTCTTTTTCAATTTTTGTTTTTGCTTACGTGATTATACTTTCTATTTTTATTCTAAAATGTGCTCTGTGTTAAAAAATTTTTTTAATCCATTGTGGATTTTTTAAGTTCCTTAAAATAATTAATCTTCTGCCCATATTTTGTACTGTTTACATTTTAACTTGTTTTGCAACTAATAATTAAATAAGTATTCAAATAAAAACAGCATACCAGCATTTAATCCTCAAATTTAATTATAAGATTTGAAAATATTAATATAGTATATGAATTACTTCTCCTCCCTTCACTCCCTAGAATATTGGAGATAAATAGCAGTGCTTTCCCCAACAATTGTAGAGAAAGTTTTCAAAAATAAGTGTCCATTATAAGTGATAAACATAATTAAAACGATTAAAAGCATTAATAGTGATGGGGGAGAAGATGACTCTTGAAAACTTTTTCCCTCAACTATTTTAGCAGTTTAGCTGCAACTTCCCAAAGATAATGGTGAAAAGAATTTACTAAAGCTCAGCCTAGTCCCCAGGCAGAGTAACTCAACACAGGAACGTGCCATATAGGTTAATGGACCTGAATGTGATCTCACAAACGCTGGGGTTCTCATAATGTTATATTTCTATTACAATTTTAAAAGAGAATGTAAATATCATTAGTACAGACGCACGCTAAACAGCTAAATTTAATGAAGAATCAAAGCTGGAAGTAGTTTCTCTTTAACTCATCTGATTCACTCATTCCATCTTTCGTTGATTCATGTGTTAATTCACAGCCCATTTATTGACCACCTCCCGGGTACCTCCTCACATAGCAAAAATCTCACATGAAAATAACACAACTGACAGTTTCCTCTGTTATATTCGAAAATGCTTACAGAGATAGAGTACACATAAAAAGGAAAGTCAGACAGGATCAGCTATTATGTTCGTCTCCCTCAAAACTCTATCTGACCTCAGGAGCCATCCAAAATGGTGTTCCTACGGATGTGTTCCGACGGTGCCGGGTGCTGGTAAGCTGTGCAGACACACCTGGAGGAAGAGACAAAATGTACTTTTTTGCATTAATTACTCATATAAAGAGCTTTCAATTACTACAGGTTTTTTTGTTTTGTTTTGTTTTTTGCAAACTAATATTAAAATTCTATTTCCTCAAACATGCCAATGGACCTAACTTCACATTAAAGGATCCTAAATCAGGATTTCTGCAGACCCAAAAAACAGAATGGTTCTCCTATTTTCTCTTTCTCAACTCCAAATCCTGCTCCTTCCTAAAGCCCCATTTCAAGTCTTAATTCCCCCATGCTGGCTTTTAATCTGTTTCAATTATACTGATCCCTATTTCTATCTTCCATATTGTAAACAATTTTACATATTTTGGCATGTAACTGTTATTTGAATGGCATGCTTCCTCCCTGCCCTCTTCTTCTCCCTCCCCACTAACAAATTCCAGTGAATTTGAGAAAGTTCTACATGATCTTATGCACATAGTAGGTGACTTGTGAATGTTCATAAATTATTTTCCATCTACCAACCCTGGGCAAATTACACCTCATCTGACTGGAAGTTTCAAATCAACTATATCTATTTAAACCAACATGATTAACAGAACAAGTACTCTTCCTTTAGAGATATTATAGACTGAAGGACTATAATAAAGAGGTATAACCAAATATTTCAGTCATGTCCTTTCATTAATTCCACCTTGTTAGACCACTCATAACTGACCTTCAAGAGAATTAGGAGTACAGTTTCTTCTCTTGATTTTCACACTCCTGCTCCTGGCACAAGGAGTCCTGGGGATCTGACTGTACAGACCTTTCACCTTGCTCTGGACTTGATGGGTTAAACCCAAATCATGGGCTTTCATTACCTGATTTTCCTGCTTTGAAAAGTCCCTCCCCAAAGTTACATTAATTTTAGGCTCTGGTTGCTTATCTCATAAGCCAAGTAGAAGAAAGGTTCTAATGGAGATTTGAAATGGTGATATATTTTATTTCTCCAAGATGGCATTCGACTTTTACCATGAAATTCAAAGCCCATATGCAACCAAATGGGTGTTTCAGTATTGGAAATATACTTGGGCAGAGGAGTGAGGAGTGTAACATTAAAAACAGGACACATACCCAATTATGAACAAGGGACAGAGGAAAGAATTTACTAAATTTTATGTTTTTTGAGTGCATGCAATGCCTGCTAAAACTCAAGATCATTTAACTAACACAATCAAGTAGCTTCACAGCTAGAAGATAATTGTCATAAATTCTAACTTGCTCATTTTCAGGTTAGTAAACTTAAACTGGAAAGGAAAGTCACTCTCCTGAGGACAAATGAGATTTTTACTTAGTGTAAATTTCCACAAGAAAAATAGCTAAGATAGAAAAATGCAAAATTCTATTAAAATGATTGACAAAAATTACTTTAAAAGGCAACAGGGAACCAAAGTATGGGTTCAGGAGCCCTAGGAAGTAAAGAAGATTAGGAAAATCATCTTGTCTAGAGAGTAACTGAAGGAATAAGTCACAAAGTAAACAGTTACATAATCATCTCAAGAGAGAAACAGCTGATAGATGGAAAATTCCAGGCAGAATGTTGGGATAGTGAGAATATATGACAAGGAAAAAGAGGTCAAAAAGGACCAAGGCTGAACAGAAAACAGTCTAATAGAAAGGGCAATAATCTATTAAAAGTCAAAGCCACAGGAATGTTATAGAGGTTTATGTGAATGTTTTTTCAGCCTTTTGCTTTGCTAGGGAATTTTCAGACTATTTCAGTTCTGTCCAGCAAGGCTTCCTGGGCTATTCCATGGCTGTGTAACAACCCCATTCCCTATTGCATAAGTCCTATTTCTAGGGAGAGAAATATACAGGCTTCATCCTTGTAGTCAAGAAAACTCTTAGGGTCTTAGGAAGACAGTAGAAACATCAAATATGTGCTTTTCAATGTGGCTGAAATAGACCAGACAACTTCTGGGAACTCACTTTACTATAACCCTTGACATCTCAGTAGAGCAGAGAGAAAACCATGTTTTGTCATTGTTAATAACAAAATACTGTAGGAATGAGAACTGAAACTATAAAAATATAGAGTTTTGTTAATATAAGGGGGTCTTAAATTGTGTTGTACCATCAAATATTATTATTTTGTTGATGAGGTTAAGACAGTGTGATAGCTAATTTTATGTGTCAACTTGGGAGGGCCATGGCTATTTTAGGTCATCCAACAAGGCTTCCTAGGCTGTTCCATGGCTATACAGCAACCCCATTCCCTATTCTGTAAGTCAAACGGTATTTGGTAAGACCGTATTCTAAATATTTCTGTGAAAGTGGTTTTGAAATCAGATATTTTGAAATCAGATTAATATTTAAATGGGATTTTTTTAAGTTAAATAAGCCTTTTATATTGATGTGTAGTAACAAGCAAAAGTTTTACTCTCCAATTTCTGAAAGTTATATGAAGTTTAAAACCCAAGGAAAAAAAGCATGGCGTGAGTGCCCTACAGTATTCTAGAGCAAATACTATTAAAGCTACTTCTACAGGAAATCATTTTACACAGATATTGTATGTGAAATGAATACCATTGCTCATTCCTTCCTTTTTTCTTTGTTTTAGCTTTTCTTTCTTTTTTTTTTTTTTAAGATGTCAATATGAACTAGGGAACTTTATCACCAAACTTTAGTCTCTCATAGTCACTCTGGCTTCCCCTTCCTGCCCACTTAAGAAAAGAAAAATGTAAACCACAAAGTCCCACTTCAGTCAAAATTTTCATTCGCTTTTTTAGCCTTTCTTCCTGAAAACCTACACAAACCCAGGCAAGATTAGTCAACAGGGGTTCAGATTGGGAATAAACAGTTTTTGAATGTCAAGATAGGTTTCTCCCAAAACCCAAGTGTGGCAACAACTATCGCAAGAGGCTGGGGGGTAGGGTGAAGAGGTGACACTGGGAAGAGGGGAGTAATACATGCGCTGGAGACTGAAATAAAGGAGGTGTAGTTGTGTCGCCAGTGGAGAGAGCTGCTGGTTTCTGGCCTCCACTTCCTCCATGGGTAGAGGCTCTCCAGGAGGCCCATGGTCCCCTCTGGCGCTGAAGAGGTAATGCAGTCACAGTGACAAAGTTAGATTACAAAGTACTAAGTTGCTTCTGCAAACTTACTGCTTTTCCTTTTGTGATTTGGCACTTAAGGCTTAAGCCAGTAATAAAAGACATCTACTAACAAAATATAGGACTTTGTTATGCATGGTTAAGTGGGCTATAAAATCTGGGGTGGGGTTTCAGACCAGAAGAAGCTACTTACAAATTGACTCGTCCTTATCTTAGGTGGAGTAATGAGAGGGAGAGGGATGGGCCATTCCAAGGTTTTAGGGGAAAGGGGTTGAGCTTAACTTTGTTAATGTAGGGGTTGTGGGGAATCGGATGGGTAGGGAGATGAAGGTATGGGATGTGGGTGCGAGGTAGGGAATAGAGTAGGCAGGGGTCCCTCCCTACCCCAGTGTAGTCATCTGAGATGGAAAGTCTGCTGAAAATAGGCAGACGTCTCGAGTTGTCCAAGGTGGGGGAGTCTGAGCCACTGTGGCTGCTGCTGGAGCTGCTTCAGGTAACCTTCATATATAACCTTCCTGTTAATGTGGTATCTTACATTGATTTATTTTTGTATGTTGAACTGTCCGTCATTCCAGGAATAAATCTCACTTTTACTTGGTGTATGGTTTATAATCCTTTTAAAATACTGCTGAATTTGGTTTGCTAAAATTTTTGAGGGTTTTTGTATCCATATTCTTAAGAATTATTCTGTAGTTTTCTTTTTCATAGTGTCTTTGGCTTTGATATGAGGGCAATGCATGTTTTACACAATAAGTTAAGAAGTGTACCTCCTTTTCTATTTTTTGGAAAAGTTTAAGAAGGATTTATGTTAGTTTTTCTTTATTGAGCTTTTCCAATCCACAGCCCATAGGCCGCATGCAGCCCAGGACAGCTTTGAATGTGGTCGAACATAAATTCATAACTTTCTTAAAATTTTTTTTTTTTTTAGCTCATCAGCTATCATTAGCATTAGTGTATTTTATGTGTGATTTTGGGCATTATTTCTTTGAACTATTTTTTGCAGCTGTTGTAAAAGTGATTGAGTTCTTGATTTGATTCTCAGCTTGGTCGTTTTGGTGTATAGCAGTGCTATGGATTTGTGTACACTGATTTTGTAACCTGAGACTTGTCTGAATTCGTTTACCAAATCTAAGAGTTTTTGGAGGAGTCTTTAGGATTTTCCAGGTATGCAATCATATCATCTGCAAACAGCCAACTTTGACTTCCTCTTTTCCAATCTGGATGCCCTTTATTTCTTTCTCTTGCTTAATTGCTCTGTACTTCCAGAACTATGTTGAATAGGATTGGTGAAAGTGGCATACTTCTCTTGTTCCTGTTCAGGGGGAAAGCTTTCAACGTTTCCCCATGATGTTGGCTGTGTGTTTTTCATAGATGCCTTTTATTATTTTGAGATAGGTGCCTTCCATGGCTAGTTTGTTGAGAGTTTTTATCATAAAGGGATGATGGATTTTGTTAAATGCTTTTTCTGCATCTATTGAGATGATCATATGGTTTTAATTCTGTTTATGTGATTTATAACATTTATTGACTTGTACATGTTAAACTATTCCTGCATCCCTGGAATGAAAACCACTTACTTATGATGAATTATCTTGATGTGCTGCTGGATTCAGTTAGCTAGTATTTGGTTGAAGATTTTTGCATCAATGTTCATCAGGGAAATTGGTCTGTAGTTGTGTCCTTTCCAGCTTTTGGTATCAGGGTGATACTAGCTTCATAGAATGATTTAGGGAGGATTACTTTTTTCTCAGTCTTTTGGAATAGTTTCAGTGGGATTGGAGTCAATTCTTCTTTGAATGTCTAATAGAATTTAGTGAACATATCTAGTCCTGGACTTTTTTTTGTTGACAGTTTTAAAATTACTAATTCAATCTTGCTGTTTGTTATTGGTTTAAGGTTTCTATTTCTTCCTGATTTAATCTAGGAGGATTGCATGCTTACAGGAATGTGTCCATTTTCTCTACATTTTCTAGTTTGTTAAAATAGTTTTTATTTAAATAATGTAAACTAAGTATAGATATAATCATCTTTTTTTTCTTTTTAGACATAGTCTCACTGCCATCACCCAGGCTAGAATACAGTAGTGCAATAACAGCTCATTGCAGTTTCAATTTCCTGGGCTCAGGTAATTCTCCCATCTCAGTCTCCTGAGTAGCTGGCACTAGAGGTGCGTATTACCATACCCAGTTAACTTTATTTTGTTTTTCTAGTAGAGACAGCATTTCATCATGTTGCCAGTCTTGAACTCCTGGGCTCAAGCTATTTACCCATCTCTGCCTCCCAAAGTGCTGGCATTACAAGTGTGAGCCTCTACCCTGGGCCAGAAACACTCATCTTTAATATGTAAATAGACCCTTGTGCCAGGGAGGCAGAGGTTGCAGTGAGCCCAGAAATTGTACCACTGCACTCCAACCTGGGTGACAGAGTAAGATGCTGTCAAAAAAAAAAAAAAAAAAAAAAGAAAAAAAAAACTGCAAAATAAGTAGAATGCTGTATTTGACAATCTTATTTAATTAAATAGTATTTAACAAATAAATGCAAAACTATTCAGTTAGTATATTTCAAAACCATTGTACATTTCTAGCAAATGGAATATTAAAGTGTGCCCTTCAGCAAATCATTTTCCTTCTCTAGGCTTTTATTTTTGCATTGTTTAATTTAGGAGACTGAAATAAATAAATGATTGTTTATTACTTTTGGATTAAAAACTACTTAGTGAATCTCACAGATGCTATATACTTTCAAACCAAAAAATTCACATTCAGACATTTTGCATGTAACAAGGATAAAAAATCTTTTGATGTTCCTGTACGTAATATACCAAATGATATTTAAGCTTCTCTCCAGCTTTAACATTCAGTCTCTACAGTGACTCGAGGTAACTGGCTCACTCCAATCACCTGTCCAATCAATAATCACATGATTTATCTTGAAAATCCATCCTCTCACCAGTCTTCCTGCCTCTAGATCTTTTCCCTTCTTTAAGACTTAGCTCATATCTTATAATAAAGATAATTATATGGCTTTCTTTAAAGACCTCAACATCACACTGTTTGCCACATTCTTCTTGGCTTTGGACATATGAATTATGCATCCAGCTCTGTCTGCACCATTTAATCCTGGATGACTATGTACATGTGTACATATGTCCAGTACTGGACGTTAGTTGTAGAAAGTATATAGCATACTTCTCATTCATGGTACACTATCATCACTGATATCTTGTCTTATTTTCCCATGTCCTTTTTGCCCCATTTACCTCTCTCATTTTCCTCTCTCCTGCCCATCATAATTTCTGTTAACTTAAAGCTCTTCAGAGACTAAAATTTTAGAACTGCAGACTAAGATCTTTTAGTTCTAGTCCAAAACACTTGTTTTACAATTAGAAGGACTGAGGAACAAAGAAGTCATTCTTAAAAATATAAGTCCTCTTGGTTCACCTACAGTTATCACATCATAGAGAAGCACATTTGGTAGTTCTTATTAAAATTTCTAGAGCTGTGTTGAGGTCAAACAAGGGAGGTTGGGGCTTATGTTTTTCAGTGAACTTGATAGCAACATAAAAACTCCAGAGGTTGCTCTGCAGATCGACACCTGAAGAGTAGGGAAAAGAGACTGTTTCTTCAGTGAGAGAGTAGGAGGCAGCAAGCAGTCTTGGCTCTTGCCTTTCACTTATCTGTCCCAGTTCCAGTCCCCTTGGCCCTGCTCTCTCATCTGTGAGACTGCCTTTTGTATTTGGCCTTTTTTTTGGAGGTAGTTGGGGTGTCTAGTTCTTAAAACAAAAAGATCTTTCACTAAAACATACACCAGTATCTGTAATGTTAAACAGCTTAATTCAACATTGAAAAATGGTCAGTTTGGGAACTCTGCAGGCCACAGGTTCTGCTTCAATCATAAAACTCTAAAATAAAGAGTCCACTTATTCATGGTTCAACTTTATATAATAAGAGAATTATAAAGATCCTTTTTTTTTTTTTTCAAATAAGGTAAAGGTCACCTCCTCAAAGTACAAAAATGTATTCTGGATGAGTAAAATGTTAATGTTTTGTATAGGTATGAGCATTAAAAACTGCCAACTTTTAAAATAGTTTCCCTCTGGTTTTTTTTTTTTTCAGTATATTATTTTACTCTACAAAGCACTTGCTCTAAAATTTTCAAGATTTGTAACATTCAACTAATATGTATTACACACACACACACACACACACACACACTCACACATACGTAATTTCAACCTTAGAGAAAAGTTGGCAAGAAAACTACAAAGTACATTTTTTCCTGAACCATCTGTGAGTAAGGTGGGCTACATCATGCCTCTACATCCCTATATATTTGTTTGTAACTGCCACAAACAAGGATATTCCCCCACACAACCTTCAAAATCAGAAATTTTAACCCTGATACATTTCTATCATCTAATCTACAGAACCCATTCAAATTTTATCAACTGTCCTAAATATGTCCTTTATAACAAAAAGATCTAATCTGGGATTATATGTTGCTTTCAGTTGTCAAGTCTCATTAATCTCCTTCAATCTGGAGGATTTCCTTAATCTTTTCTTGAATTTCATGAACTTAACTTTTTTTTTAAGATTTCAGGCCAGTTGTTCTATAGACTGTTCCCGAATTTGGATTTGTTGGATATTCCCTCATGATTTTATTTTTGGCAAGAACATTACAGAAGTGATGTTGAGGTCTTCTCATTGCATCTTTTCAGGTGCTGTGTGGTTTGCATTCATCTTCTCATTACTCGTTATGTTTGCTTTGAGCACTTGATTAATGGTTGTGTCTGCCAGTCTTCTCCCCTGTAATCTTTCCTTCTTTCTTTTGTAATTAATTAGTATTTTTGTGGAGAGATATTTTGAAACAATTAGGCTACCCTATTTCTAATCAAAACTTAACCCACTAGTTTTAGCAGCCATTGAAATTTTTGGATGAATTAATTACTACATTGATGGCTACCAAATGATGAATTCTAAAATTACACAATTTCTTCTATCTTTACTCATCAGCATTCTTCTGTAAGGAAAAGCTTTTGCTTTTCCCCATTCATTTACTTATATATGTATGTATGCCAGTATGGATTAATGGATTTTTTATTGTATTCAGTGAATTAGTATCATTACCAGGAATATTAGTACTTTGGTGCTCAAACCGTCCCAGATACAGAGAATGAGAATTGCTTCAAATTGGCTTCTGTGTGCCTCTGACTTGTCTCCATCATTGTTTGTTTCCTTCTTTGGGGGGCACAGTAAGTTCCAGGCTCATCTCATAGAGCCCTAAAATCAGCCTTTCTCCAAGAATCCTTGATTCCTTTTAGTTGAGAATTATATTTAAAAACCAAAAGCTAAGTGCTAGATGTGCTCTCTTAATGCACTCTCTTAGTGGAATTAGCTAGGTAATATATACACACACATATACACACACTCACATGCATTCACATGATATTTATTTTTGTATCTCTGTGTGTGTGTGTGTGTGTGTGTGTGTGTGTGTATGGTAAAACGGTGAGTTCACATTGATATCTCCAATTCCAATCCAACATCACCGTAATTCTTTTCTCTATTAAGAAATCTGCCTCACATTGTCCTCAGTATCGTTGTCCTCAGTATATCTCCTGATGGTATCAAGTCTCCTTTAGGTAACCAATCTCTTCTTTCCACGCTGATCCCTATGCAGATGCCTTTCTCATCTACATGAAGTTTGTCCCCATATATGGTCATCCCCATCACCCTATATGGATGTGCTTCTCATTGCACTTGGGAACCCAACACTCCCTGCCAGCACAGACACCTTCCTCACCCCTCTCAGGCTCCAAACTGCCTACTGAGCTGCACCTGGACTCCCATGCTTGCTTGTCCAACCTAATGGCTTTTGTTCTAAATTATTCAGAAAGAAAGGAAGGATTTAAGGGCACTTCATGGTTTTTAAGTTTGGGTGTACTGCCTTACTTGGTGCTAAAAAGTGGGTTATTAATAAACAAATCACAACTTCTTTTTGACCTACATTATGCATTGGGGATTTGGTCTAAAATTGGGCATGTGGGTAATAAGAGATTTAAAAACATAAAGTATTCTGTCATAAGAATGAGGTCTAAATAAATCACAAAAAGTACATTCTGCACTTTTGTATTGAAATGTTAAATGTCCTATTAGAAATGAAGTTCCCCAGAGAGAAATCCATAGAAATGAGAACTGAGGGCTATCCTTTAAATTTAGTCTCTTTCATTTTCTATTAAAAATAAGGATTTTTTTTCAAACATTAGTTCACTTGCCTGAAGGGATCTATTTCCTGGGAAGTCATATTATTTATTGATTGAACATATGCCAGTGACAGCTAATACATTTCATTAATAACATAAGCACACTTGTCTTTTTGCTCTCTGAGGTGTCTGGTGATTTTTTTGTAGAAGTATATCCCACTTAACAAAAAACTAAAAGGTTTTCTTAAAGCCTGTATTTATAACAAGCATTAGCAAACTGAATCTTACTTTTAAGGTAATTAGATAGTTTCATTTGCTATTAAAGTAATATCGAATTCACTCTAGAAGAGGGTTGTTGTTTTCTTTTTTGGAAACAAAGAGGCACCTCTTTTGGAAACTCAGATTTTCATTATTTAGCAACTATTTATTAAGCACCTACTATGTGTAAAGCATTGAGCTATAGGCTGAGTAGGAATATTATCTCATAATAATGGTAACAGCACAGATTTTCTGAATTACAAAGTATTAGTAATTATACTAAGTAGTTTGCCTCTAGCATCCCATTTACTCTTCGTAGCAACCAATCCTAGGAGGTAGAGACTTTTTCACTCTTGTAGATGAGCAGATTGATGCCCTTGGAGATTCTATGTGACTTTCTCATTGTCATACAATTATATGGCAAGTCCTCCCTTTCCTTCACTCATTCATTTATTAAGTACTTTCAGAATGTTAGCACTGTACTTGGTTCTAGGGACAAAGTTATAGACCAGAGAAACCTATAGCTTAGCAGAGAAAGCACTCAAATAAAATATATGATTACAGTAAAGTCTGACAACCAGTTGGCTAAATGAAGTACAGGGTGTCGTGGAAAACTCAGGCAAACAGAAGTTAGCTGGGTGCAGAGGAGAGGGAAGGTTTCTATACAGAAAAAGCATCATGTTTGTAACTGGTCAAAAAATTCAGAATCTACTCTTAGATACACAGAGAAATTGTAATTTCTTCATTTTGTCTATAACTCTTATGACCTTTCCCCAGGCCCCTGCCCACTGGCTGAGAGAAAAAGAAAGCTCAGTTAAATTCAATAAATCTGTAAGTCCTTTTAGATAGGGTTCAGTCTCTCTTGAATAAAAGTGCTCTGTTTTTCAGCTGGCATCCCTCCTCAGAAAGGGTCTTGCTCTGTCACCCAGGCTACAATGCAGTGGTGCAATCACAGCTCACTGCAGCCTAGAACCCCTGGGCCCAAGCAATCCTCCCTCCTCATCTTCCTGAATAGCTGGGGCTACAGGTGCATGTGACCACGCTTGAGTAATTTTTTTAAATAAGTTTTTGTAGAGACAGAGTCTTGCTATATTGCCCAATCTGGCCTCCAACTCCTGTGCTCAAGCAATCTCCTGCCTCATCCTTTCAAAGTGCTGGGATTACAGGCATAAGCCCCCATGCCTGCCCCTCCTCCTTCTTATAAGACCTTGTGTCAGGGAGAAAAGAGAGGGTCCTTGGTCATGGTGGCTGTCTAGTCTCTGGGGCCATATGCTTTTGTCTGCCTAGCTTCTAGGTGCCCTACTGGCCGCCTAGGCCATTGTCTGCCTCCAGGGAGCTCGTGCAGACAGGGCTTCCTATGGCTCCTCCAGCAGATTAAGTTGTAGTTTTCTTCAGTTGGAGCTGAGAACACTTAGGTCTGGCCGTGACTTCCGTTCAGACATAGCACAGTTAGTCTAGGGGATCTGCTCAGTGCCTCACTATACATCCCTTTATCTTTTGAAAGACCCCCTCTAGAAACTGTCCAGCCAGATTCTCAGTTACTTTCAGGTTTCTGGAAACTAAAGCTAAGGGTTTGGGGAAGCTAACTTGAGTCTTTCCACTCTGATCACTCTTTCCCTTTAGGTTAGCAATGATGTGGCTAACCCCAGGCAGGACTGCAGAAGATTCCAAGTGGCCTCCCCGGGAATGTCAAGTGAGAGTGGTAGGAAGTGTGAGGGTAACATCGTTTGGTTCTCTGACACCACCTAAATGTAGTATCAAATCGTAATTCCCAGTATTGGGGGAGGGACCTGGTGGGAGGTAATTGGTTCATGGGGGAGGATTTCCCCTTGCTGTTCTTGTGATAGTAAGTGAGTTCTTACGAGGTGTGGTTGTTTAAAAGTGTGTAGCCCTTCCCCCTTCACTCTCTCTCTCCTGCTACCATGGTAAGATATGCCAGCTTCTCCTTTGCCCTTCTCTCATGATTGTAAGTTTCCTGAAGACTCCCCAGCCATGCCTCTTGCACAGCCTGTGGAACTGCGAGTCAATTAAATCTCTTTTCTTTACAAGTTACCCAGTCTCAAGTAGTTCTTTACAGCAGTGTGAGAACGGACTAATATAGAAGGTAAGAGCTCCTTCCTGCCCTCGTTATCTTTTCAAAAGCTCATCTCCTTCACTCCAGTCTGGGCAACAGAATGAGATTCTGTTTCAGTAAAAAAGATCATCTCACTGCCCTGCCTCATCCTGTTTTATCTTTCCACAATGACCCTAGAATTGGAAAAGGTTTCTCCCTTCTTTCTATCCTTTCTTACATAAAACCCTATGGTGTATCCCTGAAAACTCTCTCTCCATATGCTTTACCTTCTCTGAGAAGGTAAAGCAATTTAGACAAGACTTTCCTCAGGACATAGTCTTTCCTCAGGAGACAGGCTTGCTACAGATTTCTATTTTTGAATGTTAAAAGCTGAATGTTACCTCAGTCATTTTTTTTTTTTTTGCAATTTGCATTTCTTCTAGAATAAATGTTAATATTTCCCTGCTGCCAAACAGAGAGATGCCTCAGGCACACTGGGGTGAAGATCATGTTCTCAGGCAAGAAAACAAGAAAAAGCACGTCAATAAATTTCAAAGTACTTTCCAAGTTACAAGTGTAAGAGCTCTGACTGGGAAAGACTGTGGTGCATTTAAGGTAGTGAAAGACACGGACCTGGCTAATAGGTAATAGGAAGAGAGGGTAACAGATTAGCACCAAGAGATATAAAAAAGTTACTACTCATTAGCTTACTCTGTGCCAGCACAGAGGATCATAAGGAAAAGCCCTCCTCAAGGGATAGAGGAAGCCATTGAATCGGATACTCAACAAGGTAGTGGCAGGATCAGATGTGTTTTTTGAAAGGATCCCTCTGGCTGCAGTGTGGAGAAAGGACTGGAAGGAAGGGAAAGAGATTAGGATTCAGAGAGTTCAGTAACTTTTGCTTGCAGGAGCCCAGGCAAAAGATGAGGGGTAGAACTAGGACAGGAGTAGTAAAGATAGAATCTGGGGATATCTAACAGAGAGACAAGTTTTGTGACTAAGTTGTGAAAGTGGGAGGTGAAAACAAGGGAAAATTCGAGGATGAGCCTAAAATTTTCATCTTGAGCAATGAGTAGATGTGGGTGATTTCCTAAGACAAGACACTCTTTATATGTAGCAGATTTCTAGAGACAGATGAGGTAGTACAGCTCCACTTTGGATATTCTGAGTATGAGGTGCCTAGTAGCCATCTAAGATCTTCAGTACCCAATAATGAGCTGACAGTATACTTATGAAGTGACAGATTCAAATAAAATGTATTCTAAAACCCTGTACTCCCAGCTGTAGCTTTCTCTGAAAATTTTATTTAAAAATAAAATGAGGACATTGATTTTCAGTTTGATTCTGGAAGTTGTGGTTTACAACATCTTGTTCTTTCTGCCCTCAAGAAGTTTCACTATAAATGCACACACCTCACATTCCCAGGTTTTAATTCACACAACCTACTAATTACTGTAGGCAAACTGAATCCATGTCCTCTTACTGTGGAGAATAGAAATATTACAAACACCATCTTATATGTAATTAATAATATTATGGTGTCAGACACTAGGACTGCATTTAATAAGCAACTGGCCCTCTTTTCTAATTATTGCTGAAAATCTATAAATCAAATAATTTAAGACCAAAGCTCTCATTTTAAATACTCCAATTCATGACTTTTTAAAACAGTACCATATAAAAGGTTGCCTCATTTGTTACCTAAGTATATGTTTTTAATCTAGTTGATTTTGAAGGAAATCATAGGAATTTACATTTCTCAAAGCTTCTAGTTTACCAAATTTTTCTTTAATGGCTAAAAAGTTGTTTACTGATACTTGTTTTAACAATTTTCAATTTACGCTATACTTATTGTATCTATTTTTTAGAGCAAGGTAATTATCAGATCCCAAGTTAAATATCAAGCTCTCCATTTGAGTCTGTCTTAGAGTATAGCCAGAATTATTTTCTGGAGAGGATAATGGCCCTTCCTGTGGAGGAGTGAAGAATGTTTTGTTGTAATTTCAAGCAGAAGCCCTTATTAGTACACTAACCCAGAAAGATTACTCAAGGCTCTGAATTCAACCAGCAACATAGACGAGCTATACCCCAGTTATTAATAAGCAACATAGACTAGCTATATCCCAGTTATTAATTAGGAATTCACAAATTCACTGCTGCTCAGTAGTTTTCAAATGCACAGGTGAGAAAAAGCCCATGCACATGCATATTTGAGGATACAGTATTCATCCTTTCCTCTCTAGATGCTCTGAAATTCATTCCTGGCCTAAGCCAAAATGTTAGAGAGCTATGCACTTGGATATTTTAAAAAATTTTAAAAATTAACCCATTAACTTTTTGAGCTTTAGTTTCCAAAATGCAAAATGAAGGAAGATTCATTCATTCAGCTAACACTCAGTGAACTTCTGTACTCAAAGCATTAGGTCTACAAAATAGACTAAGACACAGTCCTGCTTCTCAAAGACCCTGTCTGTCCACCTACATTTCTAAGTATCTTTATATATTTTAACTGACTAAATGTATAATTATAATTCTATATGATAAATGCAAACATGGAAGTATACACAGGTTACAGAAGCACAAGGAGGGATACCTTATCCAACTAGAGTGTAAAAAGGAAGGAGAATAATGACTGAAGGATATTGAAGCATCTTCAGGATTACTGTCACCCACTCTCACAGGAAAGCTTAGTAAATATGGAAATTTATTATCTCACATAACAAAAGGTCCAGAGATAAGGCAGGCCCCAAAGTTGACTTAGTGGCTCAATGATGTCATCAAACACCCCCACTCTTCCCCTCTCTCAGCTCTGCCTTTCTCAGAGTTGGCTTTCTGCTCAGGACAGAGCACCTTAGTCACAGGTAACTGTAGCAGTCTCAGGCATCACCGTAAGACACGCAAGAGTCCTGACGAAGAAAGAGACCATCTTTTCCTGTGTCTCCTTAGGAGGGAAGAAACACTCCCAGATGATAATGAAAATTTCCCCTCACATCTCAAAATCCTGAATTTGGATATATGTCCATTTGCAAAGCAATCAGTAGTAGGAACTATGAGATTGCCATTATAGGCTTATAGTAATCATTTGAGATGCTGCCTTTTTTAGAGGATCAACTATTCATATTACTACACTGGTGTTATATGACCACAAACTAGCTGACTTGAAAGAAGTCACTCTTTCTTCTGGGAATCTCTCATTTGCCAAATTATCTCTGCACTTCTTACCTCAATAATATATTACTGATTTTTCCTCTACTTTAATACCTAGAAAGGAAGGTCATTCAAAAAAGATCAAATCATATCATACTAGTTCATTATGCAGTTAAAACTCATGCATTTTGAACAAAACTTACCAAAATCTACTAGTTTCACTCCGCCTTCAGTGGTCAACAGAATGTTATTTCCTTTCACATCTCTGTGGATAGTTTTGTTGTTATGCAAATGTTGAAGTCCCTAGAAGATGGGAAATATATAATGACTCTTAACAAAAGCATCGAATAACAAAAATTTTCAGATGATGTACAAAATCAATAGGAAACATATTAAAATTAACATTCAGACACTCAAATGTTTCACAATGAGTTAGTCACATCAAAGTACATCATTTCTATTTTGAAATATTATATTACAAATGTGTTCATTTCAATGGAAGAAAATATTTCATATACTTATTTAAGATAATGGCCAAAAAATCCTGTTATTAGTTTTCTATCTTCATCACTATCACAGTCTCAGAAATACACTTAAGAGGTCAGAATTCAAGATCCTGTTAGCATAGTGAGAGTAGATTTACAGTGGAAAAAAAAGAATTAGCTATGATGAACATGTCAGATTTTGCACATATTCTTGCATCAATAAATACTAATGTAGTGGCATTTTTCTAAAAATAGATATACTTTTTTTTTTAACTGAAACTGCTTCATAATTAATGCACAAACAATTTAAATTGCCTTACCATTAGTGCTTCATGTAAAATATAGGCAATTAGAGGCTCACGAATTCTTTCACCCCTCTTCAGAAATCCTTTCACAAGGTCAGTCACTGATCCTCCATTGCACAGCTAAACAAGAATATTTTAAGATGGATATTAAAATACATGTGACATTCTATGTTCTTGCTAGAAAAGGTTTTCCAAAACATTTAAAAAAGTTTTTCCAATGTTCTGTTTCAAATGATTAATGCCATTATCTTTATGGTTTAATAAATACAGTGAACATATAAACTTATCCTTGTGTAAAATTAATTCCTAGAACACAATTTTCAAATGAATTAATTTTTAGAAGATAAATTTAGAGAAGCACTGAGCTTGATTTTCAAATTCAAAGATAAGAATTATGATTCTACAAATTATTCTCAAATTTTAGGATGTAAGGCTTAAAAGCATTATTGATTACTGATAGTTTAATCAATAGTGCAATAGATTCTATCACCTCAAAACACAGTTATGTATTATTTTGTATGTATATTAGTTTAAAAACCTGACAAAATTTCAGAATACATTGAAGTGAGGATTACAAATAATATTTTAGAAAACTATCTAGAATATCATGTACCCATATGTACTTTAGCATCCTCCTTCCCCTCCTCACCACCAAAACAGGGAGAATGTACATAGAAAAACAGGAGGAAGGAATAGGGTATGGGAGTTTTCCACATCTGTGTTCTCCAAACTTATGTAACATTAAATTCCACAGAAAACTATCAAAAGAGTTGTATGTTTGTAGAACAAAGAAACACTGATATTAGTAGCAAATATTAATAGAAGAGGGAAGATAACTGGATAAATGGCCCTGGAACAAGAGAATGTCCCAGTGAAGCATTGATCCCACAATTCCTGGATCCTGCGATCCCTAATCCTTTAGTCTTTGTCTTCAGCCTTGCCACACCTCCTCAGGGCCCTCTTCTGTCTGTGGTTTTCCTGTCCATCACCCTGATGTTCCAGGCCTCCTCCTTTCCCATCTGCTTGAGAACTAAAGAAATCATCATTTCCCTGAATCTCTTCTAACCCAAGTCAAAAGGTGGGAGCAGATATGTATATTTCTATTACCCTAATTTGAAAAACTAAATACATTTTCTCATTCAGTTTTTCCTGATATGGTGATTAGATTTCACTGGATGCCTGAACACTTCTGGTATATTGTGGATTAGATAATAATAGTTAAGATGTATTGCACACTTATTTTGTGCCAGGCACATTTCTAATCAGTTTAATGATTATGTCTAAAGCTCACCACCAACATCTTCATATTAAAGATTAACAAACTGAGGCACATTTATAATTGATGTATTTCTTCATTCAAAGAAAACTTCTTTCAGGTTATGCAGAAGCCTGTACAGCCTGGCGTTACATGACCTGCATCATTCTTCTGTATCAGAAAAGGGAATACCCTTTTAGTTGCATAAACAAAAAAGTGTTGCTGCCCTGGAAGCAGAATACAAGGTCAGACTGGCTCCACTGTGGCCTAGCATTACTGGCTCACAGAATTACTCAAAATTGACTGAAAAATTGTGTCTTTTAAATTGCAAGCTGTTTATTTAGAAACAAAAAGCAAACAAACAAACAAAAAAAAACAAGCAAAAAAACTAAGTTTGGCTGGGTGCAGTGGCTCACATCTGTAATCCAGCACTTTAGGAGGCCAAGGTGAAAGGATCACTTGAGGCTAGGAGTTACAGACCAGCCTGGGCAACACAGCAAGACCCATCTCTAGAAAAATTTTTATAAAAATTAGCCAGGCATAGTGGCACATACCGGAGGTTCAACTATTTGGTAGGCTGCGGCAGAACTGCCCGAGCCTAGGAGTTCGAGGCTGCAGTGAGCTACTGCACTCTAGCCTGGGCAACAGGGTGAGACCCTATCTCTAAAAAAAAAGTAATAAATAAAAAACCTAAATTTTAGGTCTACCTTTTAAACTTCTAAAAATCCCTGTAATCATTTGATTACAGGGAGACTAAATTTATCTTTTTATTTCTCCGAAGTGTGGCCTCTGTTTGGCTGTACCTTGTACAATTGACTATTATGATTACACAGGAGTAAATATTTGGCTTATTTGATTTAGCATAATGCATTTCAGATTCATCTACACTGTTGCACATTCTTTTTCTAAATGCCATTTTAATTTTTTTAATTCTTTTTTGATGCTAAGTATTCCACTGAATGGATGAACCACTGTTTATCAATTTATAAAATTGAAAGTCACTTGAATTGTTTTCAGTTTTTGGCAATTATAAGTAAAACTACTATGAACAGTGACGTAGAGGTTTTGATGTGAATATACATTTTCATTTCTCTTGAGTAAATACAAAGAGAGGAAACTGCTGAATCCTATGGGTTATATATTTAACTGTCTCTGTATCTGCCAGAACTTCCTACAGTGGCTATGGCCATACCATCTGCAGCCCATCTAGCAGCGCATGAGAATTCTAGTTGTTCCACATCTTCATCAGCACTTGACATTGTGAGGTGTTTTATTAAAGTCATTCTGGGAGAGAGAGATCCAAGATGGCCGATTAACAATAGCTCAGGATTGTAGCTCCCAGTGAAAGTGCAGAGAGCGAGGGGATGCCTCACTTTCAGACGAATTTTTATTGCCCACAAACTGGGAGATTCCCAGCAGAGGAGCCACATGGGTCGCCAGCGTCTTTTTTGGCCAGCGTGGCTGTTTTGCCGGTGCCCCGGCATGGCGCTTCTCAGTGCGGAGTATACGGGACGGGGTGCCCTTTGAGTCAGGCTCGGCTGGTCCCATCCCCACAAGGAGAACAGCAATTGGAAACGCTGAGGACTGAGAGTTTCACAGCAAGCACAGCCGAACTGGGAAGGTACAGCTCTATGGGGAAGGGGCGTCCGCCAAAGGAAAACTAAGAAACAGAAAAAACATCATCACTGGGCAGAGAGAGATACAAGATAGCCGATTAACAACAGCTCAGGATTGTAGCTCCCAGTGAAAGCGCAGAGAGCGAGTGGACACCGCAATTTCAGATGAATTTCTGTTGCCCACAAACTGGGAGCTACCCAGTGGAGGAGCCACACGGGTCGCCAGCGTGACTCTTTTGGCCGGCACGGCTGTTTTGTCGGTGCCCCAGCGCGGCGCAG